>KI911126.1:0-53535 GCA_000482085.2 Cladonia metacorallifera KoLRI002260
CCTAACCCTAACCCTAACCCTAACCCTAACCCTAACCCTAACCCTAACCCTAACCCTAACCCTAACCCTAACCCTAACCCTAACCCTAACCCTAACCCTAGAATCTCTAGGGTTAATTTCTTTCTAAACGTGTAATATATAGCTATATTATTCTATAATAGATTAGTAACTAAGGTCTTAAATTAGTTAATAAAGTCTTATATACTCTTATTCTATCTTATTCTAATCTAATCTATCTTTAGTTCTATATCTAACTTTATATTCCTTATAGAATAATTTTCTAGCAACTAGCTTTATAGAGTCTCTTAATTTTTAAATATCTTTTATTATCTTAATAGCTATATTAGTTATATTCTAGTTTTAATTTTTTACCCTAAATAAGTATAGGCTATAGAGGCCTAGATATTAATTCCTTTAATAGCTTATAGGTTAAAAAAATTATTTAGGTTAATAATCTAGAGTTAGACATCTATTAGTAGACTTATAAAGGTTAAGGGTAGAGTATATTTAACTTTCCTCCTCTCTATATTAGTAGTTGTAGTAGGGGTATCTTAAAAAGAGAGATATTATCTAATATTTTCTATTTTACTCTTAAGAGCTAAACCTTAAAGGTTTATTAAGGTATAGCCTTAGGTTACTAGTATATTATTATATTAGTTCTCTTCTAAAACGGCTATATAAGCTAGTAGTACTATTATATTATTATTATTAAGGGTCTAGGCTCCTTAAAGGACACTATTAAGCCCTTAAATAGGCAAGGATAATAAGGAACTAAAGTCTCTACCTAAGAGTAATATAGTTAAATCTTATTAAGTTAGTAAAATTTAGGATAGTAAGGGTTACTAAGGGCTATTATTAATCCTAGGCCTATTATAAGCTATATTATAGGAAGAATTAATGTCATAGTAGGTCTTATAAGTCTTATAAGTCTTATAGGTCTTATAGGGGTAGAGTATTAGTAGCTATAACAATATTAATTCTTATAGGTTTCTATCTAAGTGGAAGCATTATAAGGCCTTAGAGGCCTTAGTATAGTAGGTACTATACCCTTAGCACCTACTAGTGCCATTGCCTCTATAATAATTAAGTAGATATTTAAGTAGAAAGTAATATAGACTTTAGAAGAAGATTTTATTAAGTCTTCTATTAAAACTTCTACTAAAAAGACTCTTAAGACTCTTAAGAAGACTTTTATTAAGAAGACTACTAATACTAAGTCTCCTATTAAGAAATCCCCCTCTAAGTATAAGAAGAAGGATAAGTCTAATAATAAACCTATTAAGAAAGCTAAGAATATAAAGGTAAAGACTATAAAGACTAAGATAGAGGATATAGAAGATATTAACACTACTATAGATATAAATAATAGAGTAGGTTTTTATAAGGCTATTAATAAGATTAAAATAGTAGAAAATAGTATAATAATTAAAGCTTAAGACTATAATATAAACTTAACTTAACTCTTTTTAAAAAGTAATAGTTTAAAATTAATATGATAACTATATTAAAGGATAGAATACTTAACTTAAATAATAATAATTATTAAATAAAAGTAATATATAACCTATTTCTATATAAAGGTAGTAGATATAAATCTGCCTAGACCTTATTATCTAGTATATTAAACTAGGCAGGATTTAGTTAAATTAATAAATAATAGATATAAAAAATACTTTTATTATTATATATATTTCTAGATATATATTTATCTAATTTAGGCTAAATTTAAGCTAATACATATATAGCCCTAACCTTAGATATAAGATTAGGATTAATATTTATTATAAATAATAATTATAAGAGGAGACTTATATAGTATATAGCTTTACCTAATAATCTTTATCTCTAAAGAAATAATTTATATTTATCTAAACTTAATTATAGCTACTTTTAATAAAGCTATCCTTAATTATAAAATATACTAAAACTTTAATATTATTTTAAATACTAAATATACTATTTATACTTTCTTTCTAATATATATTAATAATTCTAGTAGCGTAGCTAATATTTTCTAAAATAAGAAAGTTATATAAGAAGTTATAGATATAAAGCCTATATTTAATAGTATTAGTAGTAGGGATATATTATATATCTATTATATATCTACTTTTTTATGCCTACTAGTCTTATATTTAATAAAGGGGTAAACTAATACTAGATATAATTATATATAGAGATATTACTTATTTATTAAATAATAATATATTAAAGGATTAATACTTAATACTTTTTACTTTAGTATTACCTATTAGCTTATTACTATATATTAAACTATTTATTATATATATTATAAGTAACCTTTATATATTCTAATATATTAGGTAAGGTATTATCTATCTTATAGCTTAATACTTATTATATAATATTTATATCTATTTATATCCTACTATTTAATATATATATTTAAAAGCTTAGTTTACCTTAGTTAATATTACTCTTAAGTATACTACTACTATATCTTATTAATAGCCTTAATCTTACTTATTTTATTTCTTTAATATAATAAGGTACTAGATAGCTATTATTACTACTTTTTTAATATAATATCTTTAATTATTTAAATATATTATTAATTAAAGACTATAAGTAAATTTAGTTTCTAAGTATACTAAGTTATATATTAATATAGCTACTAATAAGTATCTTTTTTACTAAAAAGAGTATTAAAAGTATTTTAGTAAAGAGGTATCTTCTTACTTAACTAAAATAAAGCTAATTATTAAATAGCCTAAGATATTACCTTTATTACTTACTAGTAGTATTTAATATAAGATATATTATATTAAATATAGCTATTAATATACTAACTTACTTAGTACCCTTTATAGTCTTAAATTATATTATCTAAGTAATATAAGTATATATTTACTTAGCTATAACCTTAGTATATACTACCTACTAATAATACTAGTTCCTATAACTATTAATAATATAATTATGCTATATCTTAGGTAGAACCCTTATATTACTAATAATTTAGCATATATTTAAGCTAAATAATATAAATATATTATTAAATATACTAGCTAAATTAAGTCCTTTTATTTTAATCTTAGCCTATATTTATACTAAATTTAGACTAAGTATACTAGTAGAGTCCTATATCCTTTCTAAACTTATCCCTTCTCTACTATTAATAATAATTATAATTATCTACTTATTATTATCTTCTATATTTATATATATGTCTAGTTAATCTAGTAAATAACTAATTTTTTATAAAGATATAAGTAAAGTTACCCTTAGCTAAATAAAATATAGATATAACTAACTAATTTATTTTTTTATTAAAAGAGGTTATCTTTAAATAATATATATTCTAATAAGTTAGAAACTCTATAAAATAAATTAAAGTATTAAAAGATTATAATAAGTAATAATAATAAGGATTTAGGAATAAAGCTATTATAAATATACTTTATAATATACTATTAAACTATAACTTTATATATTATTAATAAGTACCTTAGTCCTCTTTAGTCTTATTATTTAATAATAATTCTTTTTAGATTAAATACTTATATAAGTATACCTCCTCTTAGTCTTACTTCTAATAAAGCTTATATATATTAAGTTTAAAGTTATTAAAGGCCTTAGAAAAGGACTCCCTATCTATTATGAAATTAACCCTGCATCCTAGTTAACTACTTAGTAAAAGGCACATGACCCTACTAATTTAGTAGAGATTATAGATATTTAGATATATAATGCTTAGTACTATAATATCTGCCCCTCTTAAAGAGAATAGAATACGCGCCCTTACACTAGGTAGATCTAACCTATTTATATAAGTACCCTTAAGTAATAACCCTATAAGCTAGACTACTAACTATAGTAGGAATAACTTATAATAGCCTAACTTAAATTAGCTATCTAATTACGTAGACCCTAGAAAATAGTAGGAAATTTAATAGGATAAGATTAAACTACTACTATTATTACTATTCTATTATAAAATTAACCTTATATCCTAGTTAACTACTTAGTAAAAGGCACACAACCCTACTAATTTAATAGAGATTATAGATATTTAGATATATAACACTTAGTACTATAATAACTTATTATTATAAAATATATTAACTAAGTTATAAAGTTACTAATAACTAAGGCTAAGAAAAAGAGTATAGCTCCTTATTCTATACTATTAATTAGAAAGGTTCTAATTTAATTATTAAAATACTTATACTCTATAAGTTAAATATTATAATAAATATATTAGTATACTAATAGTAGTACTAAGTTAATACTAAATAACTATAAATTAATAAGCTAGCTAAGTTTATATAAATTCTATAATAAAAGTAAAAAGTATTTACTATAATCTATACTTATACTATAATAGTAGAGTAACCCTAAACTAATAAGTCTAGTATATTAACTATTCCTTATAAACTATAAGAGTTTAAGGATGTTTTTTTAAATAAAAAGGTAAGAATCTTACTTAAATAGAAGTAGAAAAATTATACTATTAAGTTAAATAATAGGGAGCCACTATATAGTCCCCTTTATAATCTATTAAAGGTAAAGCTAGTAGAGCTATATTACTACCTTAATAATACTCTAGTAAAGGAATAGATAAGATATTCTATTTTACTTATAAAAACACCTATCCTCTTTATACTAAAGAAAGATAGAAGGTTATATCTTTATATAAATTATTAAGGATTAAATATAGTAACTATAAAAAATAGATACTTATTACTTTTTATTACTAAAATATTAGACTACTTATATAGTACTAAGAGATTCTTAAAGTTAAACTTAAAAAATATATATTACTATATTTATATTAAGTATAGTAATAAATAGAAAACTATAGTCTATATATACTATAGTTACTTTAAATATCTAGTTATACTATTTAAGCTTATAAATACTCTTACTACTTTTTAAGTATATATTAATTAGGCCTTAGCTAAGCTAGTAGATATAATATATATAATATATTTAAATAATATACTAATCTTTTTAAAAGAGCTAGTAGATTATTAGTAGTATATTAAATAAATATTATAATAGCTTTAATAATACTAATTATATATAAACTTAAAGAAGTATATATTTAATACTATTTAAATTAAATTCTTAGGATTTATTATATTAATTATAGGTATAGAGATAGATCTATATAAAATTACTATTATTAAAAAGTAGCTAAGACTAAAGACTTATTAAAAAGTCTAGGTCTTCTTAAGGTTTATAAACTTTTATTATTATTTTATTTATTATTATTTTACTATTGCTGCGCTTCTTACTAGCCTTTTAAAAGATAGTAAGGAGAGTAGGAAGATAAGACTATTTAAATAACTTAATAATATAAAGTAAGTATTTTAATAGTTATACTAAAAATTTATAAAAGTACTATTACTATAACATTTTAATCTAGTATAGAAAATTAAGGTAGAAATTAATATATTAGCCTTTACTATTACTAGTATTTTATCTTAACTTAATAATATAAGCTATTAATAGCCTATAGCCTTTTAATTATATAAAATAATATTAGTAGAGTAAAACTATAAAATATATAACTAAAAGCTATTAATAATAATAGATGCCTTTAAATAATAGTAATACTATTTAAAAAGAAGCTTATACCTAATTAAGGTACTAATAGATTATAATAATCTATAAGAGTTTATAAAGCTAAAAGAGCTAATACTATAGTAAATATACTAGGTACTTAAGCTTATAATATATAACTTTAAGATAATATATTATATAAGGAAAACTAACTTTACTAATCCTTTATTAAGAAGATTTAATTATAAAGGTACTTCTTCTTATAATATAACTCTTCTACTAATATTATAAAATAAATTATTACTATAGTTAGAGGAAGAGTCTAAGCTATATATATATACTAATAATAATATATTATAGATAGCTTTCCTAGTTATAGATATTTAAATAGTAATATTAAGAAAGACTATAAAAAAGCTTATTAAGAGCCCTTATAAGAAGCTTTAGAGATTACTAAAATAGGTTATTAATAAATTATAAAACCTTAATAAATAAATTATAAAGTTCTAAAAAGATAAAGACACTATTATAATATAGTATTATATAGCTTATATAAATTAATCTTTTAATAAAAAAGATCTCCTTAAATATAAAGAGTAACTATATATACTAAAAGATAATACTTTATAGTAAGAGTTAATTAATAAATACTATAATAATCTATTAATAAAATATTTTAATATTATAAAAATATTAGAGCTCTTATAGCATAAATATTATTAGGCTAATATTATAGAGTAAATATAAAGCTATATTAGAACTTATAATATTTATTAAAGGATAAAGATTCCTTAATACTACTCTTATAAAGAATTATAATTCTTACCTTTACTAAAAGAGCTATAGTAAGAGTTAACTATAGATTTTATAATAGAATTACCTTTAAGTAAATATAATAATATTATTTATAATTCTATTTTAATAGTAGTTAATAGATTTATAAAAATAACTTATTATCTTTTTATTAAGAAAATAATTATAGCTAAAGAACTAGTAGAGCTCTTCTTCTTTAAAATATCCTACTAGTTTAGTATACTAGTAGGTATAGTAAGTAATTAAAATACTTTATTTACTAATACTTTTTAATTAAGTATTTATTATTATATTATAATTAAGTACTATATAAGCACTACCTTTTATTTATAAATAGATAATTAAATAGAAAGGTAAAACTAAATATTAGAATACTTTCTATATATATTTATAAATTTAGAGTAGATTAACTAGGCTAAGCTATTATTTATTACTAAATTTATATATAATAATAACCTTTATAGTAGTATTAGCTACTTACTATTTTATATAATATATAGTTACTACCCTAAGATTTATTAGAAAGCTAGGGATAGCTTTCTAAAAAAAATACTTATAATAAAGAAATATATAGAGTAGCTATAAAGCTACTAAAAAAAGATAAAAGTATATTAATAGTATATTATTAAAGTATAAGTAAAGTATTATAATAAAAACTACTTATAAAAAAAATATAAAATAAGTAAATTAGTAATACTATTAACTAAGAACCTTAAATAAAGGTAACTTAGTAAAAAGTTATCTTATTAATTTATTAACTTATTTAAGATAGAGAATAAAATTAAGATATAAGTATACTACTTAATATTACTCATAAATTATTAAATCTATAATATTTTTTATATATTATTACTTAAGCTATACTAGCTATATAATAGTATAGAGTTAATAGAATTTATATAACCCCCTAAACTTATTAATAATAAGAAATAGTAGGAGGTAGAAGAAATTATTAATAAAATATAAAATAAAAAAAGTATTTAATATAAAGTTAAGTAGACTAAGTAGAGTAATATCTATAATTAATAAATATTAAAAATAGAGCTTAATACTATACTAATATTAAAGTATACTTATAATAAATAAATATAATAATAATAGAAGCTAAAAAAGAAATTAACTTAAATTATATAATATATTAAGCTATTTAATATAATAGAACTATATTACTATTATACCTAGTTAAAATAAAGAGATAATTATAAAGATCTAGTAAAGATAAGTAGTTATATATTTAATAGTATTATAAAGATAAAGAGATAGTACTACTACTTATTAAGATATAAGTACTATATACTTACTATAAATTATTAAAGGATTAAAGAATTAAAGAATTAGTAATATTAAAAAAGTATTTAAAGGACTTATATATTATAGCTAATATATTAGTATTATATCTATAGTAAGTAGGTAATAAATTTTAGCTATAAAAATATTTAATACTATAGAAGAAAGACTCTTACTATTAAAAAAATAGCTTTAAAATATAAGTATTACTAATACTAAATATTAATATTAAATACTAAAAAAAATAAAATAAAAAATATAATTAGGCCTATATAAAAATAGTTAGTATATATAATAATTATATAGAATTAATTTATTATTAAGGCTCCTCTTATTTTTCTTCTTCTCTTTTTCTTTTTTTTTCTTCTCTCTATCCTCTCTTTCTTCTTTCTCCTCGCCTCCTCCCTCTTCTCTAAGGCATAATCCCTAGGGATCTAATTATATTAGTATTAGACTATATATAGTATATATAAGGTATAATAATATACTTAAACCCTTATCTTCTTCTTTTTTCCTCTTCTCTTTATTTTCTCTTTTTTCTTCTCTTCTTTATCTCTATCTTCTTCTTTATCTCTCTCTCCCTCCTCCTACTCTCTTAATTCCCTCTATAGAGAATTAGCGGCGAGCATAATATAAATATATAAATAAAAGAGAAAAGTAAAGATAAGTATTATAGATAAAAAATATAAGAATAATTTAGCTTACCTCTTATAGTAAGTTAGTATAATAATATAAAATAAAAATATTATTTATTAATATCTTTACTTTTTTTAATAATAATACTAACTCTTAGGCCTACTACTTATCTTATATCCTTAGAGTTAAAGACTTATCTTTATATTATTAAGAGACCTTCTTATAAAGGCTCTTAATATATAAAGCTACTTTAGGTAATATAAGAGGGTTTAGGATTATAATAGCTAGCACTACTACCTCCTTAATAAAGAGGAATAGGATCTAAACTTATTAATAAGTTATAATTATTAGTTATAACTATAACTTATCTTATAATAAAACTATAAACCTTAATAAGCTTACTTATATTATAAGTAAAATAGTATTATTAATTAAATATAGATCTTAAATACTTAAAGATAATTTATATATAAAAGGTCTACTATTAACTATTAGTAATAATAAGTATATATATAATATATAGTATATAAAGAACTTACTAATATAGTAAAAAATAACTTTAGAATTATTAATATTAATTTAAAATAGTATAATACTTTAATATAAAAAGTACTTATAATAGTATATTTATTACTAAAGAAAAAAAAATAAGATAGAATTAATATTAATAATATATTTACTATAATTACACTATATAGTTACTATATAATAACTTACTATTAATATAGCTACTACTATAATAATAAATAATTAATAAACTATAAGTATATTATATAACTATATTATATAACTAAATTATATAATAAATAATATTAGGATAGATTCTTATATAGAAGACTCTTTTCCTTCCTTTTCTTATTAAGTTTTAAAGGTTTTTAATAAGCTTTATATTAATAAAACTATCTCCTTCTAAAACTATATTAGTAGTATAATTATATATAGTAGAAGCTCTATACTAATAAACTAGTATCTAAGAGAGAGAATAACTATAATAACTAGTAACTATTAAAGTAGCTTAGTATTAATAGTTAGCTACTATAAGTATTATATTAATACTATACTAATATAGATAAATAGAATATATTATATTATCTTACTTTCTCTTAATAAGCTTAAAGGGCGTATGCCCTATAATAGTAGAATCCTTAATAATTAGTTTTTTAATATAAACTAATATCTACTACTACTATTTTATATCTTTAAGTAATTCTTAATAATCCTATTATATAGTATTAGTAGAGTATAATAGGCCTATATTATAATAAAACTTCTTCTACTTCTTAAGAATAGCCTTATAAGTAGTTTTTATAACATTAATATTATTATTTATCTTTTCTAGCTTTAATAATAAGATTAGTTTAATATATATATTTTTAATTAAATTCTAATTTCTATCTATTATTTAAATAGTCTTAATTTTATATTTAAACTTAGTTTAATTAGTTATCTTCTTTAACTTATTAATCTTATTACTGTAGAAATATTCTATTATATTAATTATAAAGATAAGAAGATAAGATAATTATAAAAATATTTATAAAAAAGTAGTAATAATACTAAATTTTTATAATTATAATCTTAATATTAGATAAATTAATTATTAAAGGTATAATAAAGCTAAACTTAGACTTATAACCCTTTAAAATAATTAATTATAATTATAATAATTAAATATAGAGGATTAAGTAATTAATTATTAAAATAATAAAAATCTATTATTCTAAAATTTATATAAGAGAAGCTAGAGAGATCTTATCTAATTAAGTTAGTAGTTACCTCTTTAGGTTAATAACCCTAACTCTAACCTAGCCCTAACCGCACTTTGCGAGTCCAGGAGTTCTAATTTCCAACGAACATAGGTGAAGGGGGTAAAGAAAGAGCTTCTGTTAGGTGCCAAGCAGTCAGCGCGCCGGAAACATTGTGTGTAGCGTTTTATGCAGGCATATCTCCAACCCTAGCGATCGGGACAATGTGATAGGTTAACAATAGCCTCCTCTCTCCCCCTCTAACAACCACAAACTCCCCTCTCTTATACCAATCACGCTTACCCCACTATCGTTTTGCATAGAAGAGCCATCACAAGCGGACGTCGAACGTTCAAGTGGGTAAGAGTGGTGCTAGATGATGTGTGCACGGAAGTTTCCGACAGTGGCTGAATCGTATGTCAGCACTACCCTATTAATGATCAAGCTGAAAACAAGCAATGCTGTCTGATGTGTCACATTTTAGAGTAATTTGTTTTAATCGGATCTGTCTTTATGTGGTCCAGGCCTTGTACGACCCTAATGTTAATACCGGCGGCCTTAACACCTTAGTACCCCAGATACATCATTCTACCGCTGCCATGTTGACCTTCTTCAACCTCTTGCTACGACAACGGGCGAGAAAGGTGAGGATTGTTTGGAGCCCGCGTTGCTCGGAATGGCTGGAGAAAGAAAGAAAGCGCTTTTCGAACAAGGCTGGGGTTGCCACCCAATGCTGACTAAGTAAACCTCCGCGAGGCGATTTGGAGCTCCTCTAAGGGGCAAGCCTGTACCTAGGTACCTGGGTTAAGCCTTTGACAAGCTAAGCTTATTAGGATGGTTCACCCGCTAACCGTACGAACACCCTAACCGGACAGCCTTGTGGGGCTGAATATGCTTCTGGGGGCACCCGCCCCTAGAGCTCCCCCACAGGCGCATGTAAAACGCGCCGGGGGCCGCTCCGGGTATACTCACCCCAGTGAATTATGCGCTTGATACCCTTGAAATAGCCTTATATACCCCTAAGGTATGCCCCTTAGAGCCCCCCTCCCAAGGCCCCCCCCGGAGGCCTCCCTAAAAGGCCCCCCAGAGGCGCCCCTAAAGAACTCCCTAAAAGTGCCTTTAGAGGTGCCCCTAAGAACACCCTTAGGAACCTTATTAAGGGCAGGATTATGGAGAATGACAAGATAAGTCTTGATTTGGGCTAACCACCTTGGCGTGCCAAGACATCAGCCCTATTAGCTTTACCCCTAGAGGGGCTGCCTAAATAACACCCGCTTTTAAGGTACTGATAGGGGGCTCCTAGAACCCTACCTACCTATGATTTAGGGGCCCTTCGCCTAAAGCATCCGCTAAAAAGCTATAGTCTAGCCTAGCTATAGCCTAAAGGTGCAGGTATGCTCCCGAGGTACTCACATAGTTTTAGGGTTACGGCTTTGATAAAAACAGTTAGCGCAAATCAAGACTTATCTTGTCATTCTCTGTACAGAGTACTAGTTAATACCTTTAGGAGCACCTTCGGGGGGCCCTTTAGGGGGGCCTGCGGGGGGGGTTCCGGGGGGTGCTTCCGGGGAGACTCTGGGTAGATCTCGGGGGGATTCCGGGGCCACTCCGGGAGGGATTTCAGGGAGGCTTTATAGGGGCCTTTAGGGGCACCTTTGGGGGCATATCACTTTTCAGGGTATTAAAGCCATTCGTGGAAAAGCCTTAACCCTAAGCCCTAATCCTAACTAGAGTCGCTAGTGGCTAATAGTAAAACTTCGTAGATTTTAGACTTAATGCCCCTAATTAATATAAAACCGCCCTTGTACCCTAAGGATGTACGGGGTAGAACGGCCGTTTCTAAAGGTATCAAGTTTATAATCTACCCAAATTCAGAAAATCAATTTGGTGGTTTGGTTTTGTCGTAATGTTAGCCGTCGTCCGCCATAATGTTTCTCTAGCGAAAAAACTGTTTCATAGGGGACTACCTAGGTTTAGGGAATCTCTAGAGCTAGATACAGCTACCAAGTGAATTCTTCTCTTGCGCGGCCACAGGGTAATGGTTAGAGATGCGGTGCCTGCGCTCGAGCTCTGATTCTACAGTTGATGGAAGGTAAACTGCGTTCGATACCGATAGCAGCCAATAGACTGGATCTTCAGCGGTTTAGAAAGCAACAACGTCAGGTACCTCAATCTACGCTTCAAGTGACAGGATGTCAAGTCTGGCGGAAAGTCACACCCATTGTGCACCTTGCAAGACGCCTACACTTGTGATAGACCGAATGTTAGAGTCGTATTGGCAATCTAACGACGTGGTAACGCTTAACAGATAAGGTCTCGCTCCCCTTTGCCTTCAGACATTCAGTCGCTTATGATCCGTGGGGATGTTTCACTCCGCGGAGTTCGCTCCATCACATATAACGTGGATAGCTGTCCAAAAAACCGAAACAATTTTGGTATCATGCCCAGACGATCAAGATATATGGTTCCAAGCTCCAAGTTGTGTTCCCCCCCGGCACTCTCGCTCACTATCGTGGGTTTGGACTTAGTTTCGGCATCCACGTAAATGGTGACTTGTTTGCGCTTGGGAAGGTCAAATTTCTGGCAACGGCGTTTATCTGACATTGAAAATTTGATTAACGTGGCGCATGAACGATCATAGCGTGTGACCTACCAATATCCTTCTCCTTGAGGACTTTTGCAGTTCCTTCCACGCAATCGTATACGACTTGTCTTTTCCAAAGGGGGCTAGTCCTGGATCTCCGGTTGTTCAGGTGCGGGCTGCTCGGCAGTTCTTCCTCCTTGCACGTGCTTGCACTCTTCCCAGCTAGCTCTTCGCAAACGTCCATGTCGTACGATAGGGGGGTTCAAGTTTGAATTGTTTATGGTGAAGGGTTTGGGTGATGATACTTGGCCAGACAATAGTATTTGAGAACATTGAGAGGTGCCCGGGTCTCGGTATGATATAGGTGGGATTGACCGTAAGGCAACCACGTCTCTCGGTAATACAAAACGTTCACGTGTTAAGGTACCATAAATAGTAACGGCCAATGAAACTGCCCGCGCTTACCATACCTCTGCAAGGCTTCTAGCCAACTCGCCTCAAGGGATCCGATCACTGGAATGAACTGCTTTAATACACTGCTCTCAAATGAATGTCACCCCAACAGCACGTGGCTGTAGACTCGACACCGAAATTGCATGGTATCTGGGACACGATAAATTCTACACTAGCAACTGCAGGACCTCCGACGCGTCTTCCTCCAGAATTCTATAACTGTAAGGCTCGTACTATCATTGATCGTATTGTCAGAGAAGAAGAGTATTCCGGTTTGAAGGACAGCGTAGAGTATCGAACTGTTGGTATTGGCGCACTGCTGGGGGAAGCCGTGCAGCGCATGGTTCGCAGCTCTTAGGGAAAGGAGCCAAGCTTCAACCCCGCGAAGGTCAAGATACAAGAGATGGTCTGGGCTTCAACAAGAGCCTTAAGGTTGTGCTTTTCGGATGCCATGATTCCACTCTCGCTGCCATCTTAGCTTCGCTCGGCGCACTCGAGGATGGGAATGATGCCTGGCCCTCGTACACCTCCTCACTATCAATTGAACTCTTCCGAGACAACAGGCACGGGGAGCTTCGGCAGGAAGATCAGATTGGACCCGTTGCAACGGTCGCACACGGTTCCCAGCAATATGTACGCATCCGATATAACGAGTGTCCAATCACGATCCCTGGCTGCCGGCCCAAAGGGCGTCATCTGGCTGGGCATAAGAGCATGTGCACACTTGTAAGTTCTATAAACTCATCATGTTGAAAAGCCCAAACGTTGAAGGACTTACATTCGCACAGGAAGCGTTCACAGAGATTGTGGATAGGTTTACTCCTGCCAATTGGAAACAAGCCTGTGTGTCAAATCTAGGTCAACCCGCCTTTCCTACCAGACGCGAACCGGCGGGATACTAAGCTATTGTCTATGACTCAGGCGGCTGCGTTACTATGTGATATATGGGATTGATACGGAGAGTGACAAAATAAGACTTGAGCCCGTGGCATAGTATGCAGAGCGCCGTCCGTAATACCATACCACAGAGCTTGCCCTTACAGCATTGGTTCTTAGGCCACTTAGAGGTGCCTCTAAGGGCTACCCCCTCTGTTAGCGGCCGAGCTTGGGGGCTAGGGGTTGGCTTATGGGGCTAGGATCATAGCGCGGTGTGGCATCCTATACTAGCGCAGGTCAAGACTTATCCGTATTAGTAATAGTCGTCGGTCCTCCCCGAATTGGTCCGGGCGCATCACTTTCGGGGTCCAATTCGGGGAGGACCGACGACTATTATCAAATACTAACTCCAAAGTAGAGAGCGAAGATTAGGAACTCATCTGTTCTATTCAGCACAGGAAGCGTTCACAGAGATTGTGGATAGGTTTACTTCTGGCAATTGGCAACAAGCGTGCGTCCGGATCTAGGTCAACCTGCCTTTCCTATCAATGCGAACCGCCGGCGGGATACTATTTATTGCGCGGAGCAGAGCTGCTACCCCTAATCTTTGGTCAGAGACGTGGACGGTTGCGCTACTGTTGGATGTGTAGTAGGTAGGATTGACAGCATGCCAAGACTAACACTGTAGAATCAAATGCCTACAGCTAGGTAAGCACCGAACATGAGCTTCTTTGCACTAGCGGTGTGCTATACCCAGAACTCGACCTTGAGTGGATGATACTACGTGAAGGCTTTTTTTCATTTCGTGTCACGCATATTCAAGAAGCCCCAGGGTTCGGTACCTTTTCGCAAACCCATCCTATAAGCGCACGGCGCTTCGAGCCGGTGAGATCTAGAGCTGTGCGAGCCGAATGGAATGAAGCCCGCGTCTTAAGCTTAGATGTTTTTTCTGATTAGTGCAGTCCTAGAAATTTCGACATGCATGTGCTAGAATTTTTGAGGCTGGAGCTTCTCAATAGTACGGGTCTCGGCCGTAGTGCTACTGCGTGCTACTGCATCTATTGCTATTGATATAACCAGACTGAAGGGCTCGAATGGTCGCTACATGGACCCAAGCGATCTGCTGCGATGAGGCGTTAAACTACACAGCTAGTAGCGGTCGTGAGGTGATTGCGAACAGGGTCACCCGATCTTCCAATCTGACCTCTACCTGGAGGTATAAGAAACTTGTGCCCAATACGCGATCAGCCATGATTCTTCAATAGCTGTCAACATACTATATCGAATCACTCGTTGACAGCAATAGGAACAAACAAAATGTCCGGTGTTGATCTGAGCGACGACCGTGGGCCTAGCATCAATAGATCGATTTCTGCGGTTATTATCCTATCATCAATCGCGTTGGCCGGGCGTTTGACCGCAAGGAGATTGAGGAAAGTCTCTCTAGGTTCATCTGACTACATTCTAATTTTCGGATGGCTTATGGCATTGGCATTGGCTGCGATGAGTTTCGCGGGTAAGCCATGATTCACCAACAAGCTCGGTGTACGATACTGGCTGTGACGTATGGCTGACAAGGTGAAGCTGTTCCCCTTGGGTTAGGCAAACACCTCATGGCAGTCCCTTTTGACAATGTCGAGACATTACTTAAAGTGTGTTAGCATGCTCGCCTGGCGCATACTCAAGATAGATACTGATCGTTAACAAGATACTCTTCGTGGCTAACATACTTTACACTTTGTCGCTGGTCGCAATCAAAATCTCCATCCTTCAACTCTACCGCTCCATCTTTCCTGGTCGAGGTTTCACGATCACGACCAGTGTTGTTGGCGCAGGGGTCATTGCCTGGGGTATTGCGGTTATCCTGGTCTCCATTTTTCAATGCAACCCTGTCCGTGGAGCCTGGGATTTAACAGTCCCAGCAACCTGCATCATCCTACCAAAATTTTACTTAGGGAATGCAGTGCCCAACATCGCCATGGATGTAATTATCCTGGCACTTCCCATCCCGAATGTCTGGACATTGCAGATGTCCATCAGGCAGAAATACGTTGTATCAATTTTGTTCTTACTTGGAGGCTTGTACGTGCCAACATCGTTGTCGGCGAACTTGAGCTGACAATATTAGTGTCTGTATTCTAAGTGGACTTCGTCTCCATTTCTTGCTTGCATTGAATCAAGCCGATATCACTTGTATGTGGTGAAATCCTACCACACGGAGATTTGTTAGACACTGAACCCATTCACAGATAGTTATCGTTTTGTGGCCATATGGAGTACGATCGAGGTGAATACGGCTGTTATGAGTGCGTGCCTGCCGACCCTACGTCCTCTAGCGAAAGAAGCTTTGATGATGTTCTCCTCCCTGAGTTCTACCATCAACACATTTGGCTTCTCTAATAGAAGCACTGCCGGGCCGAACGAAACATACCTGCTGGGTCCGAAGGACCGAAGCGTGTTCCAGCGCTTATCCACCTCGAATGAGGAATATGTGACGAAACCCGAGTCGGTGAAAGCCGACTCTGCCAGAGTAGCGGTGGAAGAAGTCGACGTGGAACGAGGCCATTGAAAAGCTTTCATATACGTTGGACGAAACAAGCCGAAGAGAATCTATTTGGCGAGAGAGTTTGGAGGAGTTGAGGACTAGGCGATTACCGGCTCAGGAACAGCAGATGAACGTTGAAACTTGAAATATGAAATAGCCATTACACAGTAGCTTAATATGGAATCGGTAACCACGCAACGTATCTCCAGATTGCATTGCTATCTTGACTTTTTCATGCAAATGGCCAAAAACATCTGCTATCATTCAGACCTTGGCCAAGCAGCTGCATTATCGAATACTCTGAAAATACTGTAATACCTCAAATGGCATGCGACGCCTCTGGTGATATCTCAATCATAGCCTGGTGAAGAGTTCTCGGAGTCCTGGACCGGCAAAAGCGACTCAGGCTGGTGCAGTTCCATGGCTATCATGGATACAGCGGCCACTTCGTCCCAAATTCCGCGTGACGTTGCTGTGTAGTCGGGGTCTCTGTCAACGACGTCGAATTGAGTTCCGCTGACATTTTTCGGAAGATGTGGTTGCATCTCTGACGTTAGATCGACGTCGTCTACGATGGTTTTGGATAGCCGCCACTGTGTTTTCTTCGGCCATCCCTGTCGCGCCTCCATTCGGGTTGGCGTAGATGGCAGGACATTTCGCAACGCTTGTACATATGATATCTATTTTGATGCTCAGTATTGTAAATGAGATCTGCGGTCACGAGAGCTTGTGCTGGACTTTGTGTAAATCGCGGGGGAAAAATCAATTTGCACCGCTTGCAAAATGCCAGTCCTTTCAGCATAGGGGTAGACCCGTGTGAATTATTAGTCTTTTTGATAAGTTTCAGTCAATAAACGTGCTTATCTTTATTACTCAGGAGAAGTCAAGAGTTTGACATTAAACTGTAGGGTTGCCAATATGTTCTCACCGCCTTACTGTACAGCTCTGCAGGGCTGGACCTAAAGCGGGTAAAGCGGGCCATGAACTAGCCCCTACGAAGTAGAAGCCCGGAGCAACACGACTTTCGGGTATCTCCAGGGGCTCTTTCGGCCCAGCCCTATAGGGCTGAGCAGTAAGCCAAGCTGACAAGCCAAATCTAATAAGTTGACCATTGATATGAGACGGGACAATTTCTTCGCAGAGAATGACAAACTGAAGACGATGCGCTCTGCGCTGAAAGTTCCTTGTAACATTACTCTCAGACCATAGGTCTTGCGTTTTGTAGAGGATCGTCACGGAGGCGGAACAATAATTGAAGTGCAAACGTTCCGTGCCCAAGCGGGTCTCATGATGGTGGCTCAGGAGGCAAGTCTTCGGGTTGAAGACTTCGCCGGCCTTTGCGGTTCTCTAGGTAGGCTTATATGGTACTGAACACTGTATCTACATCAAAACCTAGAGAATCGCTCCACCTGTATATTGGATCAAACTTGACTCTTCGCCCGAACAGACGTATATCACAAGTCTCCACTATGTCAACTCAAAGCAAAAAGACCATTTTGATCACCGGCTGTAGCCCAGGCGGTATCGGCTATGCTCTGGCCCGCGAGTTCAATGCCCGCGGACTCCAGGTCTTCGCTACTGCGCGCCACGAGAAAGCTCTTTCAGCTTTGGAGAGCCTAGAAGGAATTGAGGCCTTACCACTGGAAGTTACATCTGCGGAGAGCATCTCAGAACTCCAAAACTACATAACGAAAAGAACCGGTGGATCCCTTGACTATCTTGTCAACAACGCAGGGCGAAATTATACTATTCCGGCCCTCGACCTCGACTTTTCAGAAGTAGAAGACTGTTTCGATACGAATGTCATTTCTGTCATGCGAATGTGCCAGGCTTTCGGCCCACTTATAATTCAAGCTAGAGGGACTATTATCAATATCGGTAGCGCTGCCGCAAATCTTCCCTATGTCTTCGGCTCAGTGTATAATGCATCAAAAGCCGCGATGCATTCCTATACCGACACTCTGCGCGTTGAGCTTGCCCCATTTGGCGCTAAAGTTATGCTCATAGTCGCCACGGGTGTCAAAACCAATGTATTGAGGATACACCGAGACCTGCCAGAAAGTTCCGTCTATTTCCCGCTCAATGCAGAGTATCGGCAACGGCAGCTACAACCACGGGAAAAGGGTATGAGTGCTGAGGAATTTGCAGGGAAAGTCGTGGAGGCAGCACTAAAACCAAATCCTGTTGCGTCAAGCTGGATTGGGCCCCAGGCTATGATGGTACGATTCCTGCTCGGATTGCTTCCGAACGCCTTCTGGCAGTACCATTTTTCGAAGCTTGTCAATATGGCCAAGCTTGTAAGAATCATCAAAGATCGGGAGTAGGAATGTTAAGGCTTGGCCCAGCCACTATTTGAAGACCGCTGATAGAGAGTTGTGGATGGCCAAGACGGTTGGCTTCCGTTGCATCTTTAAGTCAGACAGCTTGTCTTTCGCTACAGCACGCGGGGAAATCTATGAAGGTGAATGGCGTCGATCTCGGAAGTTTCCCCGTTCGAGGAGGGGAGAAGACAGAACACTTTCCAGCTCAGTGGTGTTAAAGTTGCTGCAATGGAGTTTGGAACTGGTAGTGCTTTGACAACTTAATTGCACTGGTTAGAGGCGCTGTCGAGCGATTGACGGAATGAATAGTATAGGTGGGCTTGTGGGGGACCACAACATTGGCACCCCTACAGCTTAAAATCAATTTCTTCAAACCTCCAACTTCCCCAATATAACAGAGATGATCTCGTAAATGAACTTGAACACATTTAGAATCATCACATATATCACTTTTTTAGTGAAGACTATGTGTCAACTTGCTTGTTACGGGGTTATTCTTTTGCCGAAAGTATTGGCATTTTGCCCACATACTTAAGCCAGATGGGTAGACATAAGTGCTGGTCGAGTGAAGCTGCATTGATGATGCCTCTATGATCTGCATTTCAAGCTTATTACTCCGAGATGCATACTACTTTCATGTCAGGGCTGCAACCAGCGCATCACAAGCTGAACTTTGAGTCGATGCATCGGCTTTCACAAATGGACCGGACCAGATGAGTCCCAGCTGGTCGCCATTACCACGATCGTTCAGCCAAATACTGTCAGCATTGTTATTGATGAAACTTTCAAATCGATCGTTAGGGACAGCCAGTTGCAGAATCTGTAGGTTACGCATAAAGATGCCCTTGAATTGCGGGCCGTCAGCTCCGCAATCAGGCTCACATGGCTCGTGGAGGATGCCATTCGAATCACTCAAGATCTCGATTGCAGCAATTGCGATTTTCTGGGCCATGGCCAAGTAGGATTCATCTGGTGCAGCCTCGTTGAGCTCGACGAGGCCACCAAGTATCACACCTTGGTTATACGTCCAAACGGTCCCACCGTCGTTCTCGCACGTGTCGAAGTCGACACCATTATTAATGTTGTACTCCGCATTGATCATCCCCGTGCCCTGGAACCATTCCCATTCTTTCAATGCCCATTGCAGATAGTCCTGCTTGTTCACGGCTCTATTGGCAAGTTGGGCAGCAACTGTCAGGAACAGCTCGTTTTCGATGGCGCCAGTGTAAGTATGTTGCTTGTTCCACCACATTCCGCCGCATGTGGCACCCCAACCTGTCTTCATGTCTTCAAAGATTGCGATAGCGGCTTGTAGATAGCGGGGGTCTTTGTTTAGATCATACACTTTGAGCCAGGCAAGGGCCCACCAGCCTTCATCGTCATAGAAGTCGTTCAGAAAGCCGGGAGAACCTACAGCAACAGGCGTGGAGTTGCCTGGGGGATAAGATGGCCAAGGATAGCTTTCAATTGTGTTGGCAGTCATGATCCTCAGTGTAGCATTGCGAAGGCTGGATTTTTGCGCCTGTACAAAAGTGTTCTCAAAGACATGCTGAACCACCTGGTTAAGAGAGTGATCCAGAGCAGCAAAATCAGCGAGTACTGTCAAAGCGTTGCCGCTATTCCACCAATTTGTGCTGTCCCATAGACCGGTGGCATCATTGTACCATTTTTGCAGCGTGAGGATGCCAGCTTGGGCGTGCGAGGCTTTCTCATTAAAAGCAATGGATAGCTGTGTCGCGGCATTTGTGGAAGTAGGAAGCAAATCAAGTAACAAACCCAACGAATAGAAGACGAGCATTGTAGCTTTTTAGCGTACAGATTCAGCAGTGCAGAGGAGCCTACCTTACTCCTAGAACTATTTACTCCGCGCTAGGTACCTAGATATGCTGGAAATGATTGCTCTCAGGGGCCACTAAACAACAGCGGCGCCAAAAGCACGCCTTTCCCAAAGTAGAACTAGCCAAGTGTAATCTACCTTACCTATCCGAAGACCTGCCAACACCTATGACATGAAACACCACACAGTATCCCTCGCTTTTTCTCTGTGACCGTATTGCGGATACAACAGATACAACGCTACCTACGCCCGGAGCAGCATGGGTGTTTTATCTTCTTCCCAATTTGTTGCTTCAAACATGTTCCGACCCGAGCCGGAACATTTCGCAGCTCTTTCACCAGCTGCTTTACTAGCCTGCGTCTATCCGGGCCATGGCGGACAATATTCTTGCGGAGGAAAGTGCTGCTGAGTATCTGAATATGGAGACTCAGCGGCACTCGTGGTCACTCCCCTTTGGGATTCGAACCCAATCCTACGAACAGGAACGGGTCGTATAAGACTCTGGCAGCATGTCGCCACAAATTCAATGCACCCGTCATAGACACTATGTCTCCTCCGCCCAATATAGCTGTCATAGGTGCTGGCCCTGCCGGCTGCACCTTCGCCCGTCTCCTTATTCGTGCGTCTATCCCCGTGACCATCTTCGAAGGCGAAGCTTCGTTTTCTTGCCGTGCTCAGGGTGGAACACTAGCCCTACACGCCGATAGTGGACTAAAAGTCTTGCGTGAAGCTGGGCTACTCGAAGAGTTCGCCAACTACGCTCGGTATGATGGAGAAGCTCTCAGGGTGACGGATAAGACTTTGAAAACCTACATGCAGCTCAAAGGCACATCGGATGAACAGAGCAGTCGAGGGCAGCCAGCGATTGATCGTGGTCGATTGCGTCAAATCCTAGTGGAATCTCTACCCTCTGATACAATCCGGTGGGGTTGTCGGCTACGGAGCATCGACCCTTGTGACTTATCGCTACATTTTGATCATGGCATTGAGAAAGGTTTCGACCTCATAGTTGGGGCGGATGGCGCATGGAGCAAAGTCCGTTCAATACTCACAGATGTGCGACCAGATTATGTTGGACTTGGAGGCTTCGACCTGCTCATTGCGGACGCCGCAAAACGCTACCCTCACCTGCACCAGCTCGTCAATCGCGGCACTGTGTTCGCATATTCTGATTCAAAGGCAATATTTGGTCAACAAAAGGGCGATGGGAGCATCATAGTCTCGGCCTACGGTCCGAAAGATGAGGACTGGAAGAAAACATGTGGATACGACGTCAATGATGCGGGTGCCGTCAAGAAGGCGATTAGCCAGGACTACGCTGACTGGGCTGAGCCACTGGTCGAGATGGTTCAGGTAGCCAACGAAGATGAATTGGTTCCCCGCTCGATCTATACCCTACCCGTGGGCGTATCCTGGGAGCATCATCCAAAAACAACACTGATTGGGGACGCAGCGCATCTGATGACGCCATACGCAGGGAAAGGGGTCAACACAGCACTCGTGGATGCCTCCAATCTAGCACATACGATCATCGAAAGCGCGAACGCCGCGAATCCCCTTGAGAACTTGGATGCTGGAGTGATAACATTCGAAAAGGACATGTTCGTGCGAGCAGCACAGGTGCAGGATCACTCGAACACGAATATGGAACTAATGTTCTTCACGCCAGGCGCACCTTTTACTACAATTCATCGCTGGGTTAAACAAGGGATGGGCTCAAGCTGGTTTGTCAAAGTGTTCGTTCCGCTGTGGTTGGTCCGGCTTGTGCTTAGGCTTCTCTTCTGGTGGTAACACAACTCATCGGCGTTTTGTGGGACTTCGAAGATTGATAGTGCGAAGCGGATGTTCAATTCAGTGAAAGGTGTATGATAACAGACGCCGGGCACAGACTAGATTACCAGTGTGTATGATAAGACTCCAGCGGCACTGTCATTCCAGTTAGCGAGCAAATTGAGAGATTCAAAACCAGCATTCAATGGCTCACGATAGATGACCTACTCCATTCCCAATAGGTTTCTTGTATTACGTCCTATTGTGGAAGAAGTACTTGACATAGTCCTTGCAGTTGGAGTCCTAATATACGAGTCACAACCAATTCCTGACAAGCCTTGGCCAGTCCTTCCAACGATGGCACAAGGAAACGCTTTTTCTGGCATCAAACCAGAATTAGTGAGACACAACTTGGCCTGGACGACCATGCTTACGCCAAAATTGAATGAGAAGGATCCACGAGCTCACATACTCTTTTTGAAGACAGTATAGTACCGACCAATGGCAACCTTGTTGTGTCATGTGCCTGGGCAGATACGGCAGCCTTTGGTCCATTGGTTCTGGGTCTGCGTATGTTTTAGTCAATTTATGCAAGCAAAGCGGATTGACAAATACTCCATTCGTCCAACTTGACCTATTCCTATCTGCATGTATGCAAACATCTGCACATATAACTCGGAACGCGATGCAAATGTTTGACCTATATCCGCCTCCTGAATATGGCAGCAAACACTCGAAGCTTAATCGGCAGCTCTAGCATAACGCTCAAGGCCCGTGCCGTGTACTCCCCTATAATTTCTATATCTTCCACAAGAAACGGAATTCAGATCTGATACCACTCAAAACCTGTCGCAAGCTTGGCCCGATTTGAGGATCCAATGATTTCTCCTCGCCAAGGATCTCTACTATGACCCAGACAATGCATAATCATGCACTGTTGCTAGCTAGTCCAAATCTGGATGACACTGAAATGTAACTTCGGAAATTCTGGTGCGGCACGAGGTGTGCGGTTGATAAGTGGGACGTAGGGAAGTCTATCTCCAGCTTGCGTATCCAATTCTTTGTCTTCCGAACAGTATTTACCCTCCAACAACCAAACTTATATGCAAGATCATATATAAAAAAATGGCCAAGTGTCCGAGCTGTGATCCGACCAGAGTTGCGTATATTTCTATTATGTCTGTCTTCTCAATCGTTTCAGTCGTTTCTGTCGTCTTCCGATCGGTTTCGCGGAGAATCCAAAGAACGGCCAGTGAGTTGAACGACTATCTATGCATTCTAGCTCTGGTGATCTCACTTATCCCACGGAGGTACACATCAGTGCTAAGCACGTCTAGGCTTTTGGGCTTGCTTTGTATGGATACACAATGCAATGTAAGTCTACAAATTGTTGCGAACCTTCAAGACCTCTTCTTATTTTTGCAGCGCTCGTACAGGAAGCTCTAGGGACCAGGGCGACTGCAACCCACGAATATGTGCTGGAGCTTCAATACCAGGTATGTAGGGAATATGTGCATCAGCAAGCAATGATGACAAGGCATCCAAGGGACTACTGGTTGGGCAATTACTTTGGGCCACCTTAGTAACGCTGGTCCGCGCCTCGGTTCTGTCGCTTTATATCTATATATTCCAAACCCCATCGTTTCGCTCTACATGCTACAGAGTTCATGCTTTCAATCTGGGGTTCTTTGTGGCTACAGTCCTAGCCTGTTGCTTGATATGTCGGCCTTTCGCCTATAATTGGGACCACTCTATTAACGGCACTTGCGGAGATCAAAAATCTCTCGAGCTGTTCCTGGGAGTCTTTAACCTCCTGATGTTACTACTGTTGTGTTGCCTCTGCCAGTTCTATGGGGCCTTCAAATGCCGACATCCAGAAAGTTCATCCTGAGTGGCATATTCTTCATGGGCATAATGTAAGAGACCCCTTCACGTTGTCTACAGTCTTGGAACGAAGGCTGCAATGCACTGGATCGACTAATCCGAACGCATAGAATTTGCGCAATCACTGGCGTCCGAATCAAAGTAACTACTGAAATCAACAGCCCAGATCCTCAGGTGCAGTGTGCGCTGAATGCTCTTCTGATTAATCTTGAGGTCAAGCTCGGTATCATCAACGCGTGTTTACCTGTCATGAAGCCCGTGTTTGACAAATGGGAAAAACCAACCCATTCACCACTTTATTGACTTGGTCTTCCCAATGGAAGCTGAGGCGGAACAGCGATGCATCGGGTCATGGCATCCTGCCGTTAGGAAGAAAGCAAAACGGACCCAGCCGTATACGCCGAGACTCCTATCATAAGTTCTCCGATGATTCCTTGGCCGATGGCCAAGTCCCAGCTTCAAAATCAGCAACATTTCCGCAGCTGCTGCAGTCTAAGCCCTATTACCCCCAAAAGAAATGGAGTAATGGCTTGCTCGAGATGGCAACTAGGAAGGCAGGCCAAGTCGTAACACTGATTGACGTCGGTAATGATCGTGGAATCTGAACTTTCACATCACTGTCGGCGATCCTTGATTCTGGAAGAGAATTCTGACTACTCGAAGAGAGGCGTCCACAGAGGGAGGCAAACAACGTTCAGATCTGATTTCAAGGCTACTTCAGCAATGAGCAAACCCGAGACGGAAACTTTATCATTCTACAATCGACTTATAAATCCACTCTTGTCAACCTTGACCAGATAATCTTTCGATATTTCTGTCACCTTTACGGTCCCTGCCAATCCCATACACAGCTTGAACTCATCACTCAGCAGTCTCAAGCACAGCTCAACACCTTCTTGCCCCTTATAAGCCAGGCCCCAAAGCACCGGTCTTCCGATCCACACAAAGTCCGCACCAAGCGCCAACGCTTTGAACACATCCGTGCCATGCCTGATGCCCCCATCAACATGCACAGGTATCTTCCCATTCACTGCGTCCACGACTTCAGGCAACGCGTCTATGGTTGCCAAAGCACCATTAAGTTGACGGCCGCCATGATTGGACACGACGATACCGTCAACCCCGTGGTGTACAGCCAGGTGTGCATCTTCCGCTGTGGCAATGCCCTTTACCCACACTTCCATCTCTGGGGCGCATTGTTCTTTGAGCCAGCCAATGTCCCGCTCCCAGCAGAGGGTCGGGTTGGGAGCGTGGGTATGGAACGTGATCGGACCCTTCGGCGGTCTTCGCTGCTTGCCATCATGGTATCCCTTTATACTTGAACTTTTCTTTTCTTCCGTCTTCTCCGGACTTGGCGCTGATGGCGATGCGCCATTCATGACGGTCTCAGAGGCGGCTGAGTCCGAGTCCTCAGCGAAGTTTGCGATCTTATATACTTTCGGTAGCTTGAATTGATTTCTTATCTCCATGTTCCGCCGTCCCAACATGGGTGTATCAACAGTCAGGAAGACAGCCTTATAGCCGGCCTTTTTGGCCCGCTGGATCAGCTTCTTTGAATGCTCTCGCTCTTCGAAGAGGTATAGCTGTAATACATGTGGATGGTCTCCAATCGCCTTCGCAACATCCTCGAGCGTATTTGTCGCGAAGCTTGACAACCCCATAGCAACCTCGGCGTCCTTGCACGCGCGGGCAGTAGCAATCTCGCCATCTGGATGTGCAAGGCATTGCATGGCCGTGGGGGCAACGCCGATTGGCACCGAATTCTTGACGCCGAAGAGAGGGACAGATGTATCTATCAACGACATGTCCCGTAGCACTCGAGGTCGTATGCGGTATTTGTTATAGGCTGTGGAGTTCTCGAGGAGGGTAGTGCCGGAGTCGGCTCCTTCATTGTAGTAGTCGCGTGTCTGCTTGTCCATACGAAGCTCGGCATGTTTTTCTAGCTCGTGAATTGTAAGGCAATTGAGATCGTGGGGCTTCTCGCCCTTCTCGCGGGCCGCCATGGTGGAACACTGTGACTGGCGACTTGTGGACTGGATAGATGGGTGGATCGACTCATGGAGGAGGGCAACATATAGAACATCTTGGATGACATGATGACGGTGTATCTGCTAATTAGCTGGTACTAAACTAGAGCGGTAGCTCAACAGTGCTGAATAGTGCTAGATCGTGAGCATCATACATCGGCTTGTTGGTTGCTTTGCGGTCTTCGGGGCTGAGGAAGGTGCTAATCCAGCTTAGCCATGCGGGGTAAAGGCAAGCTTCCGCGCACCGCTTCCAGCGCCTATCTTAGGGGCCACCTTGGGGCAATCTAGGGGGCCCCCGGGGACTCCCAAATATCGTGCCAATTGTACTTTCAAAATTAATCTCACGGCATCTTTTCAGTTACATTCGGGAATCAGGTCGCGAGGGTGAATCTATCAGGCTTCATGCAACGTTTTACTGTGCCAGCTCAAATGGAACGCAATGAAAGCTCCTCCAAAATATCAGACAAGGCTCGGAGTCAGGACGATTCGCCGTGTATACTACAGGTATGATCATATCTAGACAAGGAGCCCAACAATGTGGGAGAAGTGTCAGTTCTGTTTTCGATCAGGCAACCATACAACAAGCCCTGCTAAGCGAGTCGTCAGCGGGTGGTTTGAAATCAATGACATATTATCCTCTCCAGATCGAAGCTCCCTTCTGCTGTAATCGTGATGATCGAACAGTATTAATTGCATACCAGCAGGAGATCACTATAGGAAAGATAGCCATATGAATTCACATAGACCGCCAAATAGGAGGAACGGTGGTTGACAGAAATTATCTACCTATCCAGTGACACCATTGAAGAGCCATCCAAAATTCAGAGTAGTTTCCGCACAGTCGCGCTGCCAAATGATGCTCTTCGGTTTCCTGTGAGCTAGTAGGCAAGTCAAAGTGGCGTCCTTCTTTCTCACGGCATACTCTGCCTACGGCAATATTGTAGCCCAAAATATTAAAAGGAAAGTCACAAATATGGGTTGCATGGCATTCGGATGGACGTGTATGGCATGCCCTTACCTCTTCATCTTGCGGAGCTCCTTTCCAAAGGAGCGAGTGCTGATCCTGACTTCCAAGGCCCAGGACAAGCGAACAATGGTCGGTTGGCTCGAGTTTCGTATGAAACATACACATCCTGGGACAATCTTAGCCGGAGTCGCGGTATGTTGTTAGACAGGACCACGGGAAAGCGGAAGATTTGATGTTCTGATGACCAGAAAGGGGCAAAGCGGTTGACATGTTACAATGCCAGTCGACCCAACTTGAATCTCTCTTCTCCAACTCTCAGTGGTTTGATCTCCATTACCCTACTTTGTACGCGTTGAGATATGGCCTGGGGCGGGGATGACGAGCCCGCTGAACGGACGTTTTCTGCTGGCAGTACTATCACCGTTATGTGACGGATAACGCATGGCTTCTCCACTCGAGTGCATGATTCGTAACATCTGAGGTCCTGGTCCTCGTGGCGGCCATCAGATTCTGAGCTCGTCTCGGAAATGTGGTGGCCTATTGTCTCAGCACCCATGGCCCGGATTGGAACAGTCGCGACCACGCAAGCGAGTGCGCAAAGTATCTCTTCCAATCGAATTTGAATCTTGCTTCGCTTCTCAAAATATATACTCGTGGCTTCTGTGGATGCAGACTTTTATACCGCGCTCAAACGGGCATTTGTTTGAAATTGGGAAATCGCTTGAGCAATCTTCTTAAGATCCTATGTAGTTCTAATTCATATTCAGCTCACTCGTGGTATCAATTCCATTGATGTCATAATTCGTCAGATTGCCCGTGAGTGTGGATTTGGTGAAATTGGCTCAGCCGCTCAGCGTCCTACCGCGCCTGTAAAGCCCTGCAGTAGTCAGACTCGTTAGAGCGGCAAAGATTTACTTCACGAAAGCCATACCCACGATATCTACATCGTAATTCGTGCAAGGCATTGTCGGGGTCCGAACCAATCTTTATGACTCTCTTTTCATCACTTCACTCTATTCATGACCTCCGAGGTTGTCACAACATCCCCAAACGCAAAACCAAAGCCTCTTAGCCCCGCCTCATGCTGTTGCTTGTTCGCACTTCCGCAGGCGTCCTTCACAAGCCACGTTTCAAAGCCTCTGTTGAAGGCACTCCGTGCCGTAGTATCACAGCAGCAATCCGTCATCACCCCACAAACCACAACCTTCTCGACATTTTTCTCTTCCAGTATCTTACCAAGATTCGTGTTGATGAATGCATCATATGTGTTCTTCCCAATAAGAGGACAACCCTCCACTTTGCGGGCAACCTCTGGTATCATCTCCCAATCTCTACTGCCAATAGCAATAGATCCATTAGGGCCCCACTTGCGCACCAGCTGATTTTTGTATGGAGGTGTAAGCTCTTCTTTGGTGTGGCCGTGCTGAGTGAAGATGCAGGGCATGGCTTTAGCTTTGAAGTGATCGATCAGTTTGAGGACGTTGGGGAGGGCAGTAGATGTCATATCAAGGAACACATGTTGCATATCAACTATGAGGAGAGCTGTGGCCATTTCCTGCAACTTGTTATGTATTATAAACTATATGACATGAAAGCAGCCGAGTGTTGGTATCCAGCATTATTTGCAAGTGATACAGTCTTACAAGGTAGATAACACAATGACGGGTGCCAAGACCCTGTCCGCTAGACGAGCCCCAGCCCAAATGTTTGCATCACGAGGGATAGAATATCATGACAACGGAACCGTTATAGTTGCGTAACTCGCCATTGCTTTTCCGCTGATCTGCGGAGTTACTGGTCCTCCATTGGCCAAATCGCTTAGGAGCTTGAAATAATTGACATAGAAGGCCGGCGTGAAAGTATTGAAGAATCTAGCTTCTTCATCAAACGGATTTGCAAAGGTGTGCGGAGCCCGAATGGGAACAGTGACATAGTCGCCAGCCAATGCATCGATGTCTTTGGCCTCCTTGTGGCCGGTCGTACTGAAGCGGAGTTTACCTTGAGTCACCAAGAATGTTTCGTCGTGCATCTCGTGCCAGTGCGGCGGAGGTCCTGCTGTTCGAGGTGGGACGATGAATTCGGCGGCACCTAACCGATTATCTATCGGTGTTCAGCCAATTAGAGAACCCTACAGTGTGAGGTTTGGGCGGTACCGGTATGAGATCCGTCCTCCATGATACGGACAGTGATTGGGCCAAGCTTGAAAGTCTCGCCTGCTTTGGTCGGGACGAAGTTGATGTGGTTCTGCGGTACTGGGAGGTTTGTGGGGGGTCCTTCTAGCGTTGCCATGCTTGATATCTAACTACCCGTGATTGAAGGCCTTGTAGAAAGTGAAAAACAAATTAAGCTGAATTACCCCTCCGAATATATACCTCCCGAAGGATTGGACCTAAAGTACACCATCCCCACGCTATGTAAGCGCGGGACTGTAATCTGCGCCTCCTAACACGACCGCACTGTGATAGCCCTTATTTTTACGCATGTCTTGCTAGGCGCTAACCCTGCGAGGCTATCACGTTGGTTTTTCACCGAGCCGGCTATTCCAAAGGCCAATCAATCGATAAATCTTGCCGATTTCAGCTTTTTAGCAACTGATTGTTAAAGCATAGTGGGGTAAAAAGATGGGGTCTCTGCCTCTAAGACCCGTGCATCTTCCTAATCCGGGTTGAGAATTGTTTGAGCAAGCGATTGCAGTCGACAGACGTATGGTTCAGTGCCTGGAGGATCCATATGTCCATCCATTATGTTATCGCTGAAATGTCTAAAGATCATGCTCTAACCCCCATTGTTTGCACCGTCGTACCGTATCGTACCGTATTGAGGATGCATAGAACCACAAAGTACAAATCGACTAAGACCAATACACCAATTCAAGCTATTAGGACAGCTCATGTTAGTCTAATCAATTGACAGGTCAGCCTTATGAAGCTCAGTCCAGAGTCCAACGGTCGTCAGAGTAGGAGTCTATCTGAACAAGCGTCCAATATGACAAACGTTTGTCTTTATTTTTTACGAATTGCCTTTCCTACCCACCAAGGCCATACCAAAGTCGGCTGAGAACCGAATTTCATTTCATCTCAGATATCGGTACACAATTACAATGCTTGCGAGTAAACCAGCTAAGCCCAAGCGCATTAGAGCTCTTCGATTCGTGTAAAGTCAGGGCCGCCTTCGATCTCAAGCTCATGCAAGGGCCACTGAATCCAGCATCGCCAGGCATTCCCTAGTCGTTTCTCAATGTTGGATAGGAGCTGTCTTCCTTGTCCTTTCATGAACCAGTAGTTTTCCACTCGATGAAGTACAACGCAGTAGAAAGCCATCACTATCAATGCCTTCGGATCCCCATAGTTAACCAGTTCGAAGAATCTTTCGGATTGTTTTAATGGCCAGAAAACACTGGCGTCGTAGAATTTACCCCACTGTCGAGTCGCATAAGGCACTGCGAAAGCCTGTCGCAGGCCGTTGAAAGCATTAGCACAGGCTGCGTTCTCCACTAGCTCTCTAGCCGAGCAAGCCACCCGTGTTTCGAAGAGAGGAGAGACAGCAGCGAATTCTGTATCGTAAGGATTCGAGGCCCAGTCGACTGGAGTGATCTCGTCTAATTTTTTCGAGGGTCTGGGCACCTGCTGAGGATCGCGGAACCCTGAGAGGATGTAGGGTCGGAGCAGCTTGAAGGAGTCGAGCCGTAGCTTCAACCACCGTGGCAGTATCTCTTCATCTCCCAAAACCAAGTACCTTCCATCAGGATACTCCATCATTGCACTATTGCCCAAATTTGCGGAAGCCAGTTCATGCAGAACAATCAACCGGGAAAATGCAAACATTGCGTAAGAGTTGGCCACCTCAACTTTGCTGATCTTGGATCGAAAGCTTTGGAGAGCCTGATCTTGGTAGTGTGCGGCGGTTACAATGCACTTTTGTCGATCCACGGGTTTAAGGAAAGCTAGGTGTAAAGCTGAGATGGAAAGTATTGCATGCATGATGAATGGGAACTGTTGAGCAAGCTGCGGTATTAATGTGAGCCATGGAAAGATGTCTTCATCTATGTGAAGTATGCCCGGACATGTCGTCATCCTATAATGATAGAACAGAGATCTTTCCCAGGCGGTAAGGCCCGTTTCGTCGGTATCAGAAGTTTCAGGCACCTTGCACAAGGCAACCGAATTCCGAGTATTCGTGCCCAAACGCTTCAATCTTGGTTTGCCTATCTTTTTCAGACCTTGCCCATTGGTTCCTGGTATACTATCGGCCTCCTTATTGGAAGTCGCTTGTCTTCTCGACTGATGAGTCCGCTCGCTTGGAGTGACGATGAAGTATCGCAGGTTGTTTCCACGGAAGAATGTCTGCAGCTTCACGGATCGCCAATGTTTCCCCTCTATACCCCTGCGTTCATGTACCGTGACCCAATGCCTTTTCATGCGCTTCGTGGTTACGCTGAGATACTTGCACCAATTACAAGCCACGCCATCTTCAACCGGTATGGAGGGTATTGGCGGCTCCTGGGGCTCTGGAAGCACGAGGTCTTCAGGATCGGCTAGGTCAAGAGTTTCGGCATAGTCTAGCAATGCTCTTCGTTTGCCCCGGTAGACGTGATGTAGATCTTTCATATGCCGTGAGAGAGCGGATGGAGGAACAGCATATCGACAGACTACGCATCTGACAACTCTGTATTCGGGAAGGTAGTCGAGCATTTGCCGCGTAAGAGGTATCGAAGCGTCCGACGCATCTTGCGGCGGTTCCTTAGGGGATGCTGACGATGGTGGCGACTGTTGCCGCTGGCGCTGGCGCTGCGATACAATTGGGATACTCCATTCGGAGAACGACATCGGGGACTTGGAGGTGCGATATTCTCTTTATCAACAGATCAACTCGGCCTCGACTTCTCCTTCATCATAGACGAGGACATTCCAGGCTGGTGGGTTCACTAGGGGAATAATGTTAACGGCGACAAGTGTGCGACGAGAAGTGGGGGGCTTCTTCAGTTTGATTGGATCCATGGGAATGTCTAACGAATGGTGGGTCGTACATATGGGGTAGCAGTTGCGAAAGGTAGGTGGTATTTGAATGCCAAGTGGGGGCTCACCAGGAACACCAAAACATGAAACAATTGCCGGGTCCGATACGCCACACTGATGTATGCCGAGGTGCGTCCGATGCCTACGAATCTTGTCGATACAACACACCCCCATTTCAAAATAATCACAGACTACCTAGAGCTTTCAACTCTTCTTTATCTAGATAGATCCCAGAATTACTAAAAGCCTTTTGTGATTTCAGTTTATTGGAGGCAAAATCTACTCCTTGGTACCAACGCGCCAGCCCACCCGCATGAGCGTCTCACACTTCTCCTCCGTAGAGTTCCTAACCAAATCCTGGTCCAGAACAATCTCGCCTCTGGGAAACAAAACGATGACGGTGCTTCCTCCATAGTAAAAAGCCCCGAGGCACTGACCTCTCCTCACCGTTGTACCAGGCTGATCGACACCTCCTACGTACTTAATAGACCCAACCAGCATCGCACCGACGGCGATGACAGCGATCGGTGAGCCTGTCGAGGATCGCTTAAGCATCATGACGGACCTCTTGTTCTCGCAGAAAACGTCAAGAGTACCTGACTCGTTGATGGCTTGTGGGTTGACAGTGTAATAAGTGCCCGGGATATCGTTGATAGCTACTACTTCCCCCGAAATTGGCGCATGCCAGCGGTGATAATCCTGTGGTGCTAGACGTGCAATGACAATGGACCCTCCGTCAAACTTCTGGGCGACTTCTTCATCGCCTAGAAGTTTTGCAACAGAGAAGCCCTTGCCTTTGATCCAGTACTCCGTGGCGAGATCGATAGTTTGATAGGCTGTAAGACGACAGTCAGCGGGGCTGGAAGCCACCAATTCATTACCCGGCTCCGCAATCGGCCGGGCGGATTCTTTTATTTCACGAGCGAAGAACTCGTTGAACGTGGCATAGGAATTCGGATCTGGCTTTACCATCTCTACTAGCGAGTCTTGCAAATTGAAGCCTTGGATAAAAGGTTCTATGTGGCCCTTGCTTTCTGGAGTGTCATACTCACGACCCATCTTCTCACTCTTGTCCTTGAGGAGTTTGAGGGTCTCTGTCCAATGAAGAGCTCTTTCCTGTTCATTACCGTAGTACAATCTGTATTGTATTTAGCCCAGGAAACCTTTCACACCAGCAGGTCAATCTCTAGTGCGTACAGATGCATTCCCAAACGCACGTAAATGCTCATGGCTTCAAAACTCTTCTCACCAGTCTGTCTATCAATCACGTAGTTGCCCATATGGAATCGATTTTCCAAGTCATCAAGAGTCTTCGCAGGAATGATTTTAGAAAGCCATTGATGAGCTGATTCATGGTTTGCGGGACGATGCAGGTGCGATTGCGGTAAGTCAGGATGGTTCTCTGCTGCATTCGTGATCGAGTCGAGAGCTGCTGCGCTAGCTGCAAAGCCTGCTTGAGTATCCGCCATTTTCTGTGACGGTCAGTCTGTATAGACAGTGAATAATGTAAAATGTGTTGGCTTGAAGGAATTGGGGGGGTACTTGACATATAACTTGGCAAAACTTGGCAGTAGCGCTACTCACTAGCGGGCGTCCCCGCTGTTTTTGCATGATCTTGATTTGCTCCCTAAATGTGTGACGTGAGACTACTTTCCATTTTAGTTCTTGATACCTATCATCAGGCTAACTTAGCGAAGGCTCTTGACGAGGATCTCTGGGGGCAGGAAGATCCAACCCAGAGCTCTTGCCGTGAAGGGTGTTGGCCCGACGATGGTTTTTGAATATCACACTGAAAGTAACTAATTTCTGGCGACCTCTTTGAAACGCGCGATATAGCGTATTCAGTACGAGCGTTCCTATGCCCTCGACCTTGTGCTGTCTTGCCAGCGGTCCAAGGACTCCATCACATATCTTGTTTTGAGGCCACAGGCCGTAGTTAGTAAGCTTTCTATAAGTGAGCGTTCCCTCATACACCCGATATCCCTGCATGCGAGCTCTTCAAGCAGCTATGGTGTGACCTTGGGTTAAGTTGTCCAGAAGAGCTCAACTTGAAACCTCACCTTGCTAAATTTCATGACACTCTTTCTGCTAGACGAAGCAATCTGTGATGTCTCGTAGAACACCCTGACTCAAGAGCAATGCCGGTCTAAAGACTGTTGAAATCATTCTTCTGTCGAATAGATTTCACGATAATGTAAAAGTACGATTTACAGATAAGTTCATTCTCACTCACAGTATTGCCAAGTACTCCAATATCAAATTCAATGCTTCAGGCGGCTGTTGACTGGTCGCTGAGACTAGTCACCATATTGAGCTACACAGAAGCTATCTTAAGCCTACCAGCTTGTGCTTTCAAAGCCTTCTAGATCACTTTGTACTTTGATCAACACTTTTCTACTCGCCTCTAGATTCGTCACGTCACATCTTAGCCGCATCATTTTATTCTTCCATCATTAAAGTGGCTTTTCACTTCTCAACAACATAACCAGCATACCCGCAGAGCCCTGATGATGATACTGGTATAATCATATCTGTTACCAAAAGAGCTTATTTTCTACTGTCTTTACACATGAAATTTGCATCGATCCCAAGTCCTCGCTATTACTAACACTTCAACCTTGCCTACCACATACCGCCCGAGCATTACGCTAATCCAAGTGCATATGAATAGATGGTATGGATTCCAACCCTTAGTTCACATTTCAACACTGATTAAATCCAGAAGAACAGCCTAGTGGACTGATTTTCATCTAATTGCCCGTTTGTGACAAACGCCAAACTACTTTGCTGAGTGACATTATGATTACCGATGAAACATATCATCGGGCGGGTGTGCCAACATCAATACTTGGCTGTTCTTACAAATCCTGGCGCAGAGCTCAACTTATAACAATTCTTGACCATTACGGCGAACCGTACCCCGAAGGAGCCACGAAGCTTGATTTGATGAGTGCACTCCATACTCTGTCCCAACGCCAACCGCTTACCCGCCGGGATAAGTCTCGTATACTGAATCCCCGGTTACGGTCTATGCCGCTGGAATTGGGTGATGTCGAGTCTTCCTCACCATCGGAGGAGAATGCGCCAGACCAATTTTGCACAGTGTGCTTGGAAAGCTTGGAAGCAAGCCAATTTCCTGGGCGAAGATTGACATTATCATGTGACCATGAGCCTAATATATGTTCATCGTGCCTGGTTACCTCGATATCGACACAGATGTCGAGTAAAATATGGAATCAAATCAATTGTCCAGACTGTGGTGCAGCTTTTGAACATCAGGACATCAAAGACTTTGCAGATGATGAGACGTTCCAAAGGTGATCTCGGGTATCGAATACAGCCAGACCACTGCTAATCTAACACCGCCAGATATGACCATCTTACTTTGCAGTCCTACCTCAATAGCAGCCATCTCCAACGCTGCCGCATGCCTGGCTGTGATTACGGTCAGGATTGTTTTACGGACGAAGATAGCTTCATGACGTGTCCGAAATGTGGCGGGAGGACATGTATCGCATGCGACACTGTTCTGCATTCAGGCGTGTCGTGTGCCGAGAATGCTGCCCAGCGCGCGGCGGATGAATTACGCAATGCACAAGAACTTGCTTCGACCCAATATCTAAGTGAGGAAACCAAAAATTGTCCGGGTTGTGGGGCGCCCTCGGTTAAAGTATATGGCTGCGATCATATCACCTGTATGTGGTCATTGCTCCTTCACTGCATGAATTTGTGAGCTAAGAATTTTCTTCTCATCTTCTAGGTCACCGTTGTAGTTACCAGTACTGCTGGATATGCCTTGCTAATTACGCGCTCATTTGGAAAAACGGCAACGCACAACATCGCAGTGATTGCAGATACCATACCAGCAATCTCCCTGCTAATAGGCAGCTTTAAGTTTTAATGAGAAATGCGCGACTCAACTTGGCCTGAAATTATCTGTTTCGGTGCGTTTCGTGTCCAGCCTGTGCTCAGGCATGGGCTATGCGAAGCATAGACGGAAGATATCAAGACTGCGAAATGCAAGCTCTTCATCTCTAGCAATGTACTTTATCCGGATCATAAATTGAATCTGCATTCTAGCAGAAGCCAACCACGTCAAATTCGCAGTACAAAGGTTTCCAAATTGCATAAGGCCGTATTAGAGAATCATCTAGTAATAAGAGGAGAAATTTTCGAGTTATCTCTGACGCATACAGTGAAGATGAAAGCCAACGTCCACAGGTGAGGGAAAGTAGGCAGCAACCAAGTGTGGTGTTCCTTTCTGCAAATGATGCTGGGCCAGCGATTGATAGCTGCACCATGTGAGCTCCGAATGCATGTGGCAGTGGAAAATATGATCTGTGAGTGCTTGTGCTCCCCTACTCTCGTTGCTTTGTGTATGCTCTGATAATGATTTATATTCTTTGCCGTGTACCTCTATGAGGTAAAGATTGTATTCGCAATACTATTATAGCATACAGTGAGTCCAGTTTATGCCACGGTCCAGGATCTCCTTACTTCTCAGCGCCTTTACCATCCGACACATGCGTCTACGCAACCATCGAGTATCAAAACCTGCTAATCGATCTGAATCTCGTCCCTAATTGGCCCTTCTTCCATGTAGGCCGACCTCTCATACTTGAAAGGGTAGTCTTTGGCTTTCTTGTCGGTATTCTTCGCGAGAACAGCCCACGCGTCCACAGCAAACTCGGGGACTGATTGGAGCCATCTGCGGTTATCTTCGTCATTGAACCAGGCTGAATCAACGCCCCAAACAAACCAATCCACCAAGAGTTTACGCATTGGCGTCTTAGACGTAGTATTTGCGTAGATGAGCTTGACTGATAATTTTGGCGGTCGAGTGCTGCACTGTTTCCCAGGTGCAAATAAGCCTAGTCGATGGACTAACGAGAGGTGAACATGCTCGCAGATTTTGTTCTTGACTTTAAGGATTTCGTACTTGTCTGCAAGGACATAGAGACGGAATAACTGCATGGCTGTATCGATTCCGGTGAATCTACTTTCGGGGGCGTAGAGAGATTGAACCAAGATATCCGTGAGGGTAACATCGTCATCTGGAAGATAGATTGACCGCTCAGAGCTCTCTTTGGATCTTGAATTGAAGGCTGTTTTGAGAACAGGCGAAGCTTCGAAAAGCACATTTTCGTGGACTAAGATCTCGGCTTTGCCTCGCCCCACCACAAGCACGACCATTTGAATGTCAGAGAATCTGCATCTTATGAGCATTGGACCGTCATGCGAGTATTTGGGTTTGTCAGCAACTTACTTGCGCTTGGTGCCCCTTGGACTTGCCATTTCGCCAGTCCCGTGGGTTGTTGAAAGCTTGGGTGAAGAATCAAACCTGAGGTGAGCGTGACAACATCACAAATAAGTGGATTATATAAGCGAATGAAGTAGTGAATGGGTGAATGTGCTATTACATGGAATTTCTAAATCTCAAGCAAGGGTGGTGAAGACTATGTTACAAGTTACCGGAGCGAATAAGATTGGTATTCTTGCTGAACCTGTTGAGGCTTGTAGTTCTCAAGAGTGCGTACTTGATCACACGCATGCAATAGCCTTAAACATCTTCAACACCATCGCATGCCTCCATGAGCTCTTTACAGTTCCACCTGCCAGATAACATCCAACCTGAAACAAGTGTAGAAGGCATCCTCGCAGACGATTTGTCTTTCTCTTGCTCTGTTGCTTTGCGCGCACAATGAAATACAAAGGTGTCTCAGCCGAGTGGGAGAAATCAATAGGGTAGCTGAGTCTTGGTGTATTAACGTAAAGCATGCCCGATGGCCGGTCTTGGATGGCTCGAGATTACTGCCGGTACAACATGGATATTTGCTCAATTCCCGGATGTTGTCGAACGGTCTTCGTAGTAGCTGGCTGGATCTGAGTCGAATGGACTTTTCAAGTTCGGATCATGCAGTCTCTGGCTCAAAGCTATGGCGAGGTCGGCCGCGAACGTTGGAGTACCTTCGAAACAGTCTGGAGCGCTACTGCTCGTATACCAAGTAAATTTGATATGCCAGGCGTACCATGCGACCATGAGCTTTCGTAGAGATGATGTTTTGGTGGTGTTCTCGTAGATATACCCAATTAGCGGCGGTTGAGGTGGCCTTGGAACTGTCTTTCGCAGCGCAAATAGCTCATCGACGATTGCATTCTTTAAAGGCCCAATATCAAACTTGTCCGCCAACGTGTTCAGTCTCGCTAGCTGCCAGTAGCACTCATCCCAAGTCTCTAGGCTGACACCTTTGGTAAGACCTAAGGATTTGGAATATAACCATTGCATGAAGCGCTCCACAGTTTCTGGATCATCCTCTGGGAGAGCCATGCAGCGCTCACTCGATTCTCGGCATTCCCCAGAGAAGGCGGCTTCAAAGACAGGGGAATATTTGAACAAGAGTTCTTGATGCACATGAAAAGTGCGTTTGTCCGGACCAACATTCAGTGTCACAATTGGATTGTCCTGAAACTTAGTGGAGTCTGGGTTGTCCATGATGATGCTGTGTTGTAAGAGAAGTTTCAGTAGAAAGTAAATATTGTCGAGGACAGACTGGCGGGAGCTAAATGTCATTAACACAAGCTTTGAATGGCTGAAGTCACATGGAAGCGCGCCACAGCATGTGGCAGTCGAGTATCCACACAAAAGTGGGGAGAGCGGTTCCGAGCGAAATGAATGCTAATTGTACGCTCTATGGACCGCGGAAACGGGATATGAATCGTCTATTTACAGTGGGCTCAATCTTGCATGAGTTTCAATCCAATGTCGTCAAACGTTCTTTCAGTCAAATGTTGAGCCCTTCCTATTCACTCATGAATCTACTTCTCCACGATTGATGGAAAGGAAACTCTGTTGCTTGTTAGCTTTAGGTTCTATAAATCTATTGAAGTTTCGACATACCAGATGACACGCCTTGAAGAGCGGCTGTGGTGACGGCAAGTTCTCGACTATGTCCCCTGTTTCATCCCAGACGCCCCCGTAGAAAGCTAGACCAATGTATCATCAGTGTCGTCGTTTCGGCCTTCATGGCTGACAATCTCGTGATAAACGGATGCTTTGCCTTCGAACGGATCTCCTTTACCCGAGAGCTTCTGCGCCATAGCGATTACGATGTCTACAGCAAGACCTGGGATGCTGTCAAGGTGGCCCTTGGCAATAACCTTATCGTACCACTTGTAGGAAGCCTGCCAGCAATATAGGGCCGCCAACAGGTCTCGCAAAGCACAACGCTTCGAGCTGTTGGTATAGACATATTTGATCAAATCGACTCTAGGGGTTCGATTATATCCCGCTTTGGGGGGGGGCGCTGAATATTGCAGAGAACTTGTCCACGATGTCATTGCGAAGAGTGACAATGTCATATTTATCGGCCAGCGCATTAAGTCTCGCTAGCTGCCAGTATTTAGCACGCAAATGCTCTTCTGAGTCGGAGTAGTCAACTTCGTAGCATTTAGTGTAAAGCCATTGTACCAGACGATTGACTGAGTCGAGATCTTCCTCCGGGAGGTCCATTGAAAGTTCGGAGGATTCTCTGAAGTTTCCAGCAAGGGCAGCTTTGAATACTGGCGATGCATTGCAGAGGAGATGCCGGTGGACACAGAAGACCTCTCGATCATTGCCGACATAGAGAGTCACGACCGGTTCACCCTTAAGGCTGTCCATAGTGAATGCGTTAGCTGTTGAAGAATTTGTGGGTCCTCCATACACACTTCAGATTCAACGACCCAGGGTCCATAGTCAGTCAAGCTTTTACTTTTCATGAATTGGGCGTCGGTGCTTCGAAAGGGCACTTGCAATGAGTTGCGCTCAAGTCTGAGATATGTGTAACGAGAGCTTGTGTGATGACTCTATATCGTGGAGCCTTGGTGTTGGACTTGATGACGTGGATACAAATGTGGAAGAAAGCGGTTCGATATTAATGGAATGAGGTCTTTTTGTGAGGTTGCATTAATTAAGTGAATTGTAAAGCTGTGTTGAACATTATACTTTTGCGAGGAGAAGGGTTGTCACCAAGCGATCTATGAATTATTACCACAACACTCCTCCTCATCGTCACTATCTATGCCTTGCGATTGTAAGTTTTCGTGGTGTACCCGTTTTAATCTAAAGGGGCACTGACGCCTCCGAAATGCACTTTTTTGTCCCAGGGCTATTGCTAGATCCACTGAGAAGTCCTTAGAGACGCCCAGAAGATCATCCCGAGTCTCTTTATCATTATACCACCTCATTGGTATTCCCCATGTATACCATTCGACCATCATCTTCCGGAAGTCTGACCTCTCGCTGGTGTTGTCATATACATATGCCACCACAGACATCCTAGGAGGAAATGGAGGGATCCTCCAACATTCCATGTGTGGCTCTCCCATCCGACTGATAATATTTTGACTCAATGCATCGATCTGGTATTTGTCTGCCAAGGTGTTGAGCCGAGCCAGCTGGTTGAATCGCTCGTTGGCATGTTCCTCACAGTCGAACGGTGATATAGTGTAGGTCTCGCTGTACAGCCACTGGACTAGCCGGTCAACAGAATCGACGTCGTCATCGATAAGATCCATTGACCGCCTCTTGCCCTCCTGAAAGTGGCCTGTGGTGAAAGCGGCCTTGAAGACTGAGGATGCGTTGCATAGGAGGTTGCGGTGCACCTGGTAGATCGCTCTTGAAGCCCCAACAATGAGCGTGACAGGTTCGACATTGCATAGTCTGTAATGGGCGAGAGCACGAGTCAGTCACCTTGCAACCAAAATTCGTCGCGATGGTACGGGGTATGAGACTGACTGTAGACGTTTTGGTGCCATGAGCCGCGCTGAGCCGCCGAATGTGGTCCGTGCCGCGTCAAAGACGATCAACGCGTCATGGGGAAGATGAATGTGCAAGCAGAATCTTCAATTGAGAACTTGAACATTCTTCAAGTTGGCAATGGCTTGAATTTTATAGAATTGCTCGCATTCAGCTCCTTCCTTAGTTTCACAGAAAACATCTATGGTCCCCCTATTGAAGAAATTCGAAAACACGCAACTAACCCGCCGCCTCGTTTTTGCTTCACTTTCATGCGCCACGTTACCCGATTGGTTAGCCTCGGCGCCCGGTTTATAAGGGTAGGAATGACTCTCAAGCGCAAGGCTAGCGATGCAGGTACGGTTTTTAGGGCGCGACGCCGGATTGAAACGATGACAGACTATTGTGACGCATCTCCGAGAACAGATGCATCGGGGAGCATACTGTGGCCTGCCTCAGGCGAGGCGATGGAGGATGCCAGGAATTTTATACGAGCATGGTAGGTCTCCAGCTGAATTGGTAAACATCCAGCTTATAGAGGCGTGTTGGATGGTAGTGCGGCCGCCCAAAGCAAAGTGCTCATCGTTCCAGATAAAGATGCAGACGGCCTGGATGCGGGAGTAATTTTACATAAAACACTCATTTCCCTAGGTTTATCTCCCAATTTGATTGATGTGCATCTTATTGGCAAGAACTCTACAGTCCATGATGAAGTCGAAAGAGCCGCAATGCAGGCCAAGAATCCTAAATACATCATTGTGGTTGATCAAGGCAGCCGCGCGGCACCACCTGTAATAGATGTTCCGGATACCCACTCTTTAATCATTGACCATCACCTTAGCGATGATTTCCCGGAAAATGCTACGGTACCACTTACATGGCCCACACCCCCACGCATTGTGAGCAATCATTTGCTAATCTTGAAGGTCGTATCTGCGTGCCACTACCCCCCTGTGGCGACGTCCGCCCTGTTGACCTACGAGATTTGCAAGGGTTTAACTCCCGATGTCTCAGCCTCATGTGGCTATCTCTGCGCCATGGGTACCCATGGCGACTTGGGCAACACTTTGAAATGGAAGCCTCCCTTCCCGGATATGACGGAGGTCTTCAAGACGCACACCAAAAAGGCTATAAACGAAGCCGTCTCCCTGATAAACGCCCGTAGGTTAACGTGGGTAACTTCGATATTGAAGTACTGATGGGAAGCAGCCAGGCGAACATCTAAGTTTAACGTCCTTTCAGCCTGGCAGGCCCTTCTCGAAGCGAAGAGCCCGAAAGATATTCTCGTGAATACAAGACTACTTAACGCCCGCGCCGAGATCAACGAGGAGGTCGAACGCCAGACTCACACGCCCCCCAAGTTTAGCAAGGACGGCAAGATCGCTGTTCTCCGTATAAATAGCGCAGCCCAAGTCCATGGACCAATTGCTACGAGATGGGTGAGCTTTATTTTGTTTTATATCTAACATCAATTGACTCATAATTTCTAGGCTGGCCACCTTAATTCGAAAGCGTTGGAAATAGTCATGGTAGCAAATTCAGGGTATCGCCCTGGATATGTCAACTTCTCCTGTCGTATTGCTCGCTGTGCGCGTTCTCGCGACCCTCCTGTCAACATCATAGCATCCCTAAAGGCAGCTGCTGACTTGGATACCGGCGATCTGATCGAAAGAATGGGAGAGAGTTTCGCTAGAGGACACAAGGAAGCGTCCGGAGGAATTGTTCCAGCAGCCGAGTTCGAAGAGCTTATGGCCTTATTGAAAGTAGGAGAGAAACCAGATCCGAAGCCTGAGGACGCTGGTAAATCAAGAAAGAAGCCGGACGCCAAATCGCAGAAGAACAACTTGATGAATTACTTTGCGAAGACCGGTTAACGAATGCTTGATAGCTCTACATCTAAGGTGCCCTGCTGGACAAACAGGTCAACCGGCGAGAAAAGACAGGATCAATCCCACGCATGATGACAAATAACTCTTCGGCCAGCGCCATCATCCCGGTTGCAGTGGCAGAACCCGTAGCGCCGTTCGAGGATAATCCCACATCCTCCGACTACTGAGGCTGAGAAGGCAAAGCTCAAGGCGAGCGAGATAGGTATATGGAGGGACATTGTATCACTGCTAGTGTTCCGCATGGGTAAGGTACCTGCCTGGACAGAACTCGCTCGCTATGAGCATTTGCGCTTACAAACCCATGTATGTTCGGTCACCGAGGTTCCCGAGCGAAATCCTTGCGTGCTATTGTTTCCATCCATCAAGGCACCATTTGATTACGAAAGCAGCTTGTCAGAAGTGTAGAGAACATTCTGCGTGAACGATTCGGAGGATTTGGCGGGAAGATCCGGAGAAAGCGTCAAACGTTTCTTTGAGGGAATTCTGCCTACTTCGATGGTAACCAGCCACAGCTCAAGAACATAGACCCAGTGATCCTCCATTCTGCATTTACAATTATCTTATCTTTTGATGATTATGATGGCGTGTCCATCAGCGCTCTATAACTCCTGTGGGCCGGTGTCACCAGTCTAGAGCGGGTCTACCAAAAATGCCTCTTGAGTCATTTTTCATGGTCAGGGCTTACAGCGCCATCGAAACACATGTATGGCAATAAGTACACTCCGCTCGTCGCCGAAAGCTAGGTTGCTTGTGATTAGCTCCCCGAAGCTGGAGCTGTCGGCCTTCAAGCTATACATTGGCAACGGGCGTCGAACCACACCTTTATGGTCTGACAACTCGCAGACAACTTTATTATGGCAGAGCCGTGGACTGCAACGCCGGTGTTCCTTTCAAGTGCTGTGATAAGGGATCGTACTATGGACATTCATATACTAAGTGTGGCAAAGGGCGACTGGTCACCGTTCAGGAGCCTCGCCACTGGCCGAGAACCGCTTGTTGCAGCTTTAGAGTAACGGTACAGAGGCTCCAGAGTGGAGGAGTGGCTAAGCTCCTTTCTACTTCCTCGTCATGCTTTCTCGTGACTTGGCAAGGATTTGCTAGCGGCAATACATAGGAGAGCTTCATTGGCCTACGTACCACCATTAATCGTGGCGAGATGCATCGAATTTCCTGCACGCCTCGTGGATCTCTCAGACGACCGGAGACGACATTGACAATACCACTCGGAAGCTCGTAGCTTCAAGGCTAGTCGACAAAGCGGGCTTCGACAAACCCGTATCCTTCAAGAGATTATGAACCCCACGAAACGACTACAGCTCCGCTACTAATCGTCCTACGTCGTCCTACGTACTCACAGTCAGCCGGAATTACCAATAAGATCAAATACTAAGAAACAAAACGGCAGCGGCTGAACTCCCCACCGGAAACAGGGCGTGTGACCTCGATTTAGGGCTAAAGGATCGAAAGAGCCTTATACACCCAACCATTCAATGGTGAATCCCCTCTACGACAGAATAGCTCTGCTTAGATACCTCGTCGTTCCTACTCTGACGTGTTGTCAACGGTCTGTGCTCTGTTTTGAGCCAAATGATTGAAGAGCCTTACACACCAGCGAAAGGGGGAGACGATTGGTAAAAAATTGCTACAACGGGACTCGAGCGCCTTTTTTCCTTTCTGACAGGCTATTGACAACCTGAAACTGACGTTAGGGCCAGGACAAGCGGCATCGCTAGAAACTCGCTGGCAATTGAGCTGCTACGGACGCAGAGATCAATACATATCATATACAAATCATGGAACCCAAGAGGCAACTCATTTTGCAAGATCATCTAAATTAGACATTTACAATAAGATGGAATATTTAAAATAAATCAATGTGCCGCCATCCCTATATCCAACCGTACGTATGTATGTCGTGGTACTGAATCGTCCCGTATCCAGTCGGCCACATAATGATACTGTCCAAGAGAAAAGGGCCCAAATCATCCGCTCCTAGATGCTTCATCCCTCCCACACGGTCCAGCCTTAGTTCTTATGAAGCCCAAGAAAGGGTATAACACCCCCCATCCAAAACACCATTGCTCCAGCTCCTATATCCAAATTGGAGGTGCCCTATATCCAAGTAGAAGGAAGCCGTATCTAAAACCCCCTCTTCTCCCTCTTCTTAACCCCACCCCCCGTCTTAACCTCAAAAACCTCCCTATAATGCTCCTGCGCCCTCTTACAAATATTCTGCCTCCCCTTAAAATCCTTCAGCGTATCCTTCAACTGGCACGCCATCTCCCTCATCTCATTCCACACCATCTTCTCCACATCAAACCCAAACATCGATCTTACACTCTCTTCTTTGCCCCAAACGCGCACCCGCTTCTGCGTGTCGGGTTGGTATATAGCGTTCTCATCGAGCATATGCGCGACGTTCATTTTAGGGACGTTGGCGTGCAGGAAGAAGGGGCGGGGTTTTTTCTTCTCTATTGTGGCGTTTTGAGAGGCGTATTCGTCGGCAGCGTGCCATTGGACCATGGCGCCGCCGTGGAATTGTTTGTCCGAGTCGAAGTAGCCAATTGTGCCGACTTTTTCTCGGACCCGGTAGTAAGGGTTTCCAAGCACGACTGCGCCGGCGAGGAAGGTCTCTTTGTCGCCTTGGCCCATGGCGCCTTGGCTGAGGAGAGGGTAGTAATATTTTGGACCGAAGACGTTGTAGTAGGCTGTTAGGAGGAGGGAGTCGAGGTGTTTCTTTTTGGAGATGACCATTTGGCCGGATTCACTGGATCGGGCGGGCAAATGCTTGGGGAAGTCTTTTAGGCCGGCGATCTTGTAGAAGACAGGGTCCTCAGTCGCGACCCAGTAGTCTCCCCATGACAGGAAGCCTCGCGAGAGGAAAGGTTCGGTCTCAATGAGCTCCGCGGGGTCACGTAGGGCCATGCAGTCGCTGTCCATGTAGAGGACTGTTTCAAAAGTGGAGAAAAGGATGGCGAGCACCTTGAGCTGGAAGTGGTCGACTTTGAAGGGGGCGTCCTTGCGCAGATGGTCTTCGATAACGAAACATTCTGCGTTCAGGACCGGGAGGATTTCTTCGCAGATTTCGGGCTCGTACTCGGATTTTGATTTCAGAAAGACATGGACGGGGAGCGTGGATCCTGTCTTTCGTAGCATGCGGATGCCGACGAGGGCTGGTGGAAAGTACTGTCCCCCAGCTACGGTGACGATTCCTGTGCCAGAGAACAGGGATGGGACTTCCTTATTTGTAGTATTGAAGCCTGGGTGGTTGACCAGCTTGCTGTGCGATTGTTGCAACGATTTGACATCCTCCTCTGGTATCCCAATACTGAACGGACTTGGTTCCCTATCCCCAACTGCCTTGTCTGATCCTGCTACGCTCGCTGGATTGTTTATTGTGATGGGCCCAATATTCGGCTTGGCCTTGTCGAACACCTTCGCCCATGTTGCCCAGAACTCTACTATCCGAGGCGGAGGAGGCGGGGCTTCGTGGGTGGGCGCTGTGATGATAGATAGCTTGTTGCGACTGACTTTCTTCAGCCGACTCTCAAGAATAGAGACGGAGAAGAAGAGGGCAACGACGGCGATGATGAAGGTGATGGAGCGAGCTGGGCGGAGGAACATTTTCGGCACGAGGCAGGGGAAGTCAGGATTGCCATAGATCAGATGAGATGTTCATGTATTCAGGAAAATATGCTACAACACCACCAGTTCAGTTCAGTTCAGGAGATATCCGCAAAAACTTTATCGGTTCCTCTTGGCACCGAATGATTAACTCACCGCGCTAGTGCTGACCTCCTACCCCTTACCTGCCTATATAACCCTGTAGCCAATTAGAATTGGACTGACTATTTATATCCAAACAACATTAGGGGTTACATGCACCATAACTCGGTTTCCATACCCAAAGAGATTATAGACCATTGATAGAGCATACTCATTTGAATGGATGTTGCCGTCTGTGCACTACCGTGGTCCATGGTCGACCATTTACACGTTATATAAACTGTCCATTACTGGCTGAGCTCATTGCTACACATCGACCAACTGTCTATGGCTTGTTGCCCACCTGCATTAATATACAATGTTGAGCTCCATACCCATGCCCACAGCCATGGCTGATATTCATCCACCGCTTGCCCTTTCATATCCACATACTGCGAGGTCTTGCAAGCCTAGCTTACCAAAACTGAGCATAGACCTTGCTTTATGTACAGCTATTGACACACATTGACCGCCAGGCAGGCGTTGTTCCTTTTACGCTGTAATCGCCGGTCTCCAAGTCTTGCAAACGCCGGTCCTTCCTTCGCTAGATGCGGTTGTTTGTCTCTCAATGCGAATGGCCATTTCCGTTGTGTGTGTCAGCTTCAGTAGCATTTGGGGCACAGCACTGACCAGCCTCATCACAATCATCGCCGCAGTCCAATAGGCAAGCCTCTGGCTCGCTCCGCAAACTGCCCGCTTTGCTCGCTACCTTGCTTCCAACTTTCCTTTGTGGCCCGCCATTGACCGAATTGGAACCTTCATTATCTGAATTTGATGAGGAACCATGGCGATGTTCGCTATCTAGACAGAACTCTGGCTGTATAGTAGAAGAGTGTATGCCGTGTCCATGGAGGCAGCGCCTTACTTGTCGTGCAAGTGCCATATAGCGAGCAGACCCCTCGCCTTTGAAATCAAATTCAACCTGCACGTGCAGAGACGCAATCATTTTGACATCACTCAACTGCCAAACATGCAGATGGTGACAGCTTAATATCCCAGGAAGTTCCTCGATGTCTCGTTTGATGTCGTCAATGTTAATATCTACTGGCGCGGCTTGGAGCAGTATGCGTGACGCAGCCTTGCAAAGAGGGATGGCTGATGCTAGGATGACACCGGTGATAACGATAGAGATGGCTGGGTCTGCGTAGAACCTCCACGAATAGTTGGTTAGCCAGATGAAGAGCGCAGAGCCTATGACGCCAATATTTCCTAGGGCATCGCCCATAACATGGAGGAAGACTCCGCGCATGTTGAGATCTCCATGAGATTGTCCCTTTTCCTTCGACTGGTTATGTGTGTGGCCTGCATGCAACGATTCATGACGACGGTTGGCTTTAGCTGAGCCATTGGTCTTCGTATGCCCAAGTAACGGTGAAGCCTCTGTGGGCCCTTGCTCCTCCTCCCTAGCCGATTCTTCTTCTGCTTCTTCTCCTTCTGAGCCACTGCCGCCTCCAGACTCGATATCCTCCAGCCTACTCTCCCTACTTGCCGCAATGATTTCATTTCTAAAGCTGGCAGGGTGTATGTGTAGGTCGTCAACGCTGGAAAACCGAGAGCGTGATCCCGTGCTGTTCTGGCGTCGGCGGTGTCCGATGCTGCTGGCATGAGATCTTCGAACGGAAAGAGGCGAGGATGTAGAATTGGCAACAGTGGAAACATCCTCATCATCTTTAGAGAATCCATTAGAGCCCTGACGACCATTCGCCGATTGCTCTGAGGATTCGATTTTCGATGCTTTTCGCTGCTTTGAGGATTTTGGCCAGCCCGCTACCGTACTCTGAGGCAACACATCCGCCACATTACCACCTTCATCTGCTACAGCTTGTGTATGTCCATCTGAAGCTGCGTGACCTTCCTCCGCATCAGCAAGACTGTCTGGTCCTCCGTGTGAATGACCGTTCCCACTGCCGTGAGAGTGGCCATGTTCATGGAATAGGAAAAGACCAAGAATATTGGAAAGGAGCCCAGCGGATCCAACCACCAAAACTAGCTCAGGGTGTGAAACAGTCTGAGGCTGCACGAAACGTTGGATCGCCTCCAGGAAGATGGACAGACAGAGGGCAACAAGGAAGACACCATTTATAAGAGCACCCAATGTTTCCGCACGTTGCCACTAGTATATTATCAGCCCCCGTCCGGTCTTAATGATCAATGAATCCATACCCCATATGTGTACATATTTGAACTTGACTTTCCATGCGCCACTGTGACTGCCCAGAGGCCAACGCAAAGGGAAAGGACATCATTAAGCTATATGGAAGGGAGATTAGCCATCAGTCAACCACGTCTAGATAAGCATGTAGAACGTACCATGTGAAAGGAGTCTGCAACAAGAGCAAGTGAATGTACACCATAGCCTAGGAATTTGTCAAAATTGCCGTGGTGGTGTAGTATGAGTATGAGATGGATCATGCTCACCAACGATCAGCTCTAACAAGAAGAAAGCCGAGTCTATACCCAGGAGAATCCAGATTCTGGTTGTCTTAGATAATCCCATTGTGCAGAATGTGCGGGCCCCGTTGGGGGCTCTCACGAGGCAGGTGGCTTCCGGGGGCTTGCTTGTGGGTCTCAGCGCACAGTAAATCTTGAGTCCTGAAGATCAGATGCAAATGCCATGATATTCTGTGTAAGGGTGGAGAGATGTTGTGAGGAGGCGATGACCGATATCTGCGATGACGATGGCTGGCCGAATTTCGCCTCTAGTTAAAGGACTGGGACTAGTTTTGGAGGCGACCTATTTCGGCCTTCGGAGCCCCTGAGGCGAGACATTGCATATACTTTGTGGAGAGTACTCTCCTGATTTGGAATGCATCTGTCCCTCCGTCAACAGCCTCTATCACATGGAAGGTGTCACGCGCGAATAGTGCACCCCGCCATGTTGCAAAGCTGGATTGCCGCGCAACAAGCTTTCAGACGTCGCTTCCCCGAGCCGACACTGGGAGTTAGATAAGAACACAAAACACCCTCACGGTCACTTTCAATTGGCAGCTAGTCTAGGAACTGCCAAGAAGAAAGCGAATGGCATCTTATCAATCAGTGGTCCCGCCATCTTGCCCAGACCACAATAAGAGAGAAGCAACCGAGCTCAATGACTACCAAGGCGAACACCTCGCGAACGATTGCGATATTACCTCTGCAGCACCTGAAACCTATTCTGGCCCTTCCGTGAGAAACGAGAACTATGCTCAGTCCTTTCGAAGGTCTGCGGCTCTCTTTTGGAAGCGTCAAGTCTCTGCAACTGTGTCACATGACTGCTGTAGAGATCATTTCGGTACGCTATCTCCATTTCAGGGCAACGCAATTGAGTAACAAGATTCCTTCGTTACTACGGCCCACTATATTTGCGTGCAATGATGTCTCCTTGCTGTTCAGCACTCCCTAGCCTCCTCCAATACGCTTTCGATAAGTCCTGCATGGATTCATTATTCCATGCGTTTACTTACTCTACTACTCTACAGCACTAGAGCGAACTTTTCTTGGATATCTGAGAACCTCATTAGCTTTGTCAATAGTTGCAGTTATCATTGCTCAACTTTTCAGACTTGAACATAATGCAAATCCAAACAAGATCTTTGGTTTTTACGCTTTGGGCATTCCTTTAGCCTGTACTTGCATAGGTGCAGCCATGGTCATCCTGCTATTAGGAGCTTACAGATTCTGGCGACAGCAGAATGCAATACTACGGGGTAAAGTGCATGTCGGAGGTTGGGAGGTAAACGCCGTTGGTGTGACGGTGTCGATGGTTTGTGATAAATCCTTTGCTAACAAAAAAATAATGTCTGATATCATTGACAGGTTACACTCGCGCTCTTCGTGCTGATTGTTGCTTTGGATATAACCAAAGATGTTGAGGGACAGACATGAAATGTGAGTCTCCAGGTCAAACGGCCGCCCTTTTACTGAACATCGGTAGTTGCGTAATAGTCTCTCTCACCTGGGTCCATTGCACTTGCTTAAAGGCCATGTAAATGCTTCATCAGGGTGCACATTACGTTCAAGTCCTGAGCATTCTCGTTAGCCTGGAATGTTAGTGGAACAAAGCAACTGTAAGGACCATTGATTCACCTGGCTGCGTTGTTAAGACCACCATCAGGTCGGTTCCTAATGCCCGCTGCGAAATTTTCGGAGACAACGGACGCGTTCGCACCTCAAGACTTCTTAGTTCCTGTGGAGGTTAAGCTGGTAGGATGTGTTCGGAGATCTTCGTAGCTACCACTTTCCGCACGACAATCGCCAGACCGAAAGGTTTCCGGGCAGATTGCATGCTCGGTGTGACCCACGCTCTTGGAATTTTAGGCGTGTCTAGCTCGTATGCACCTGCAGGTACGCGGGATTGAGCTGCATGAGGCCAGGATTTACCGTCTTTCGCAAGGCTCATCTGGAAGTAGCAAGAAAGGGCAATTCCCAAAGCTCGGAACGTTGAGCTTTTGTATTTGCAATTTTCTATTTGAAGCCATTCTCGATGAATTTTGGTACGTGAAACTTGGGGGAGAATTGCATCATAGGCGAAGTCCAGCCATGGTACAGATGCTACCTGCCAAAAAGCGTCATACCAAGTTGAAGGCGATCATCGGGATATGGTGGCGTCCAATTCTATGGCCACAGTGAATTTCATATAACACTCGGCCACCAACTAGCTAATCGAGTTGTTTTATCAATTGAAGACTCCAACATTTCAATGTAAGCTACCCTGCCATGCCTTTCTTCGATCTACTATACATCTTCATTGTATTATGCCTAGCACCATTTGCGAGTTCGTATGCAATCACCGGTGTCCCAGGTGGTGTAAACTCGATCACGGGTCAACGGCCTTTCCGGCAGGAATTCTCTACTTTCAAGAATTCAGGTCCACCCTTTGACCTATACATACTTTCTTTACAGCAGCTACAGCAACAGAACCAGTCAGCTCTGCTCTCTTTCTACCAAGTCGCCGGTACGTATTTCAAAGTTTGAACGCCATAAACCGGTTTAACACTTCGGATAGGTATCCACGGGCATCCATACATTGCATGGGATGGCGTCCAAGGAGATTACCAAGCAGGTTATTGTACCCATGGATCTATACTATTTCCCTCATGGCATCGACCATACATGGTGCTCTATGAAGTATACATCTGCCAATGCCTCTAGAATGATGAGAAACGCTGAAAAGATTTAGCAATTATTGTGGAAGCATGCCCAGAAGATTGCAGCAACCTACCCAGCAGCGCAAAGAAGTATATATCAAGCAGCTGCGACGTCTTTCCGGGTCCCTTACTGGGACTGGGCCTTCAATGCCACGATGCCAGATCCTGTCAATGACCCGATGATCACTATCAACACCCCTCGAGGTACTCTATCTATGGTCAATCCTTTGTACAACTATACTTTCCATCCACACCCATCTGCAACGGACTTCCCACCAAGTGATCCTGTTGGTCGACTTCATAATCCCGCAGCGCAGGCAGAAGTTGCTGATCATCTCCAGATCGCACAATACAACAGCACCCTTCGTCATCCAAATTTTGCAACAGGGGAAAGTCAACCCAGTCTTGCTAATGCGCAACTCCAAGCCAACGCAGAGGCGTAAGTCCTAACCTCGGCTTCTTTTGGGCGGTTAAGACAAGGCTGACCTTGTCAGTATTCAAGTCTTAACGTATCAACTCATTGCCGATCAATCGGACTACCCCCCATTTTCCAATACAGGGTACACTGATGGGCGGGGCGACTCGTACAACAGCTTGGAAAATATGCATAATGCCATACATGCTTTTGTTGGCGGTGGAGGCCATATGAGCATCATACCATATGCGGGATTTGATCCGATCTTTTGGCTCCACCACGCGTAAGCACCTCGGAAGAGAAATGGCGTAAGCTGTCTAACCTTTAGGCACAGGAACGTTGACCGTCTCTTAGCTATTTGGCAAGCCATCTACCCAAGTTCATATACTACTTCCGAAGTCAATGCTGAAGGCACCTTCTCGATTGCGCCAGGCTCCAACGATACAATCAGTTCTCGTACGTCCCCTCCCTATTAGTGTTCACTACTCCCCTACATGACAGCTGATGCCCCCAGCTCTAACTCCATTCCACTCTGACCGACATGGTACTCTCTATACCTCCTCAACAGCACGTTATACGCGACATTTCGGCTACACATACCCAGAGGTGGTGGACTGGGGCGTGAATGCCACGCAATTATCCTCAAATGTCAGGACCGCTCTCAACAACCTCTACAACCCCACTGGCAGTATCTCTACACGGTCTGTACCACATAAGGACAAGCGGCACAGTAATATCACCGGCCTGTACCCACATCCAAACGCAACGACATCGACTGGAGAGTACCAATACTTCGTCAACATCCGCGTAGACAGGTATTCCTCCCTCCCCCCCCAACTCCCCCCAAAATCTGTCAATAACACCACTAATCCCTCCTCTCACCTCCATCAACAGATCCGCCCTCCACCGCCCCTTCTTCATCCACTTCTTCTTCGGCCCCGTCCCCTCCTCCCCCCTAACATGGTCCCACGCCCCCACCCTCATCGCCTCCCACTCAATCCTCTACTACCACACCAACTCCCCCTCCACCACCCCAACCCCCTCCTACGGCCAACTCCCCCTCTCCCCCGCCCTCTCACGCCTGCACCCCCCTCCTCCTAACACCGCTCCCCCCACCATCGAAGAAGTATTGAGAAAAGAATTGAGTTGGCGGGTACAGGATTTCGAAGGGAAGAGCGTTGAGACGGGGAAGGTGAGGGGGTTGAAAGTGTTTGTGGTGGGGAGGGAGGTGTTGGTTAGGGCGGGGGGGGAGAGTTTTGCTGTTTATGGGGGGTG
>KI911126.1:53967-68946 GCA_000482085.2 Cladonia metacorallifera KoLRI002260
GAAGGTTGGGGGGATGGGAGGGGAGGGGGAGGGGGTGTGAGGGGTTGGTGTTGTGGGAGGGGAAGAGGAATAGAGGGGTGGGTATACGGGTGATAATGCGATGCGATGCGATGAGTTGATGGCGGTCATGATGCGAGCAAGAGCAGCAATTAGGATTACCGATGCCGGAGCGCTTCCTTGAATTGCTTGACCCCGTGGGCCCCTAATGCTAGATTAATCCTCTTCTACTTATTCAAAATCCAATCCCTTTTTACCCAATTGAACGCCTTTTTCCCAGTCCTACTTCGAGGACCCTTTAATGCATCCAACAAATTCCCGCACTAATGCAAGAAACCCCAAAAGACCCAATAATGCGGCGAAGGAAGCACGCTCTCTATCTTACAAATGCTCTAAGCCGGGAATCCAGAAAATGCAAATGCGTTGTTAACGTTTCAGTATGCCACTCCGTCAGACTCCCTCGCTTCATTCGCGGGAGGACAGTCATTCCAAGAGACCATCCTATCGATCCCCTGTCTATGTACAGAACACTCTTCTCTTCGAGTATTCAGAATAGTCCCCAGCGCTTCTTGCTCGATTCCCCAGGCTTTCCGTTGCTTGTGTTCGGTTTGGATGCTGATGAAGCGGATGATGCACCCGAAGCTGCAGCCGTAATAGCTGCCAATCTATGCTTTGCTCGCTCGTCGCCCGATTCCGCAGCTTTGACGTACCATCTATTAGACTCCAAAGGGTCGCGGCGGCAGCCTATGCCCATTTCTGTGAAGTAGCCTACTGCGTATTCTGCTTTAGGAAGACCTAGGATCATTTGTCAGTAGGAGAAGGAGTAGGAAAAGGATAACAGCAGAGGGAACTGACCGGTTTCAGCAGCTTTCCTAGCCCACTCATACGCTTCGTTCTCATCTTTCTCAAGGACGGGCTCCGCTCCTACCATATACCAAGCACAAAGCGCCATCATGGCGAGCGGATGATCTTTTTCGGCCGCCCGGGTGTAGAAGTGTACGCTCAATGCTGGATCCTTTGGACAACTCAATTTGCCGTGTTCGTATGCATCCCCCAGTCTGTAGTTCGCTTCTGCATGGCCAAGATCTGCTGATTGAGTAAAGAGTTGAGCGGCGTAGGCCTCATCCTGAAATATGTCGTCGCCATAACCCGTCTCGTGTAAGATCCCTAGCTCATAGGGTGCAGAGTTGTATTGAAAATCTGCGGACTCTGCGGCGCGTTTCAGCCATTTCACACCCTCACGATACCGGTTGCCAAGGCCCATGTCGCCAGTTAGACAAGCTCTACCTAGACGAGCCATAGCCCCTGGATGGTTCTTGGATGCTGCCTGGCGGTAGAATTGAACGGCTTTGTTGAGGTCCTTCCGGCAGCCCCAACCGAACTCATAGCATAAAGCTGCTCGGTAACCTGCCTCAGCATGACCATGCTTGCTCGCCGCCACGAAAAGAGGGAATGCTCGGTCGTTGTCTTCGATGCTTTTATTGAACAGACCTGATGCGTAGCCGTCTGCTAGATAATATTGAGCGAAAGGGTAGCTTCGATCTGATAGCTTCTGCAGGATATGTCTTGCTTCACGCAATAACTCTACTGATGAGGTAGAGGTCTTGCTGTCATGACCATCGCCATCTCGATTTGACCTCGGACTCGGTTGTCTTTCTATCTCATCTTCCTGACCACTGGCAGCCATTTCCTGAGCAGTGTTGATCATGAAGATTGCAAACTCATACTGTATTGTAGGATCACTTGTTTTCTTAACGTTGGCCCGGTACATTTCCAATGTCTTTTTGGTACTGAGCAGAGACGCGTTTTGGCCAACAGCTGATCGAAGGTGCGAGTTGTCCAAGCTCGAGGGGGCAGGGGGAGGCTGAGGATATGGGACGTTCAAAAGGTCAACATAAGACATAGGTCGAGAATCGGGCGAAAGTCTTGATGGTGAAGGCGTACGGCCATACTGACCGGGCGAGCGTGCTCGAGCTGCGACTCCTAGTTCAGAGCTTGACGAATAAGCCGAAGATGGCCGTGAGAGATTTGCACCCAGATTTGCGTTGGGAGCCAGATGCTGGCTCGAGGGCTTCGAGGACAGGAGCAGAGGCCCATCTGATGACCGTCGGACCTCGTTTCCAGACCGAACAGTATTGTTGTCCGCCGAGCGCCTTCGATTGTCCGCTTCGAACAGTTGGTGGTGATATTGCAGAGGTGGAGGGACTGGCTCGGCTTCTGGGGCTCTCCCAGAACTGGCCCCCGATGTATGCCTGGAATTAGGTTCACTGCTATTTATGAAAGAAACTGTGGCCGCTTCAGGCTCCTGTAAAAGCCGAGGCCCATCAGTAGTCAACATCTGTCGGAAAGGCAAGGACTGTATGATCGGGGGTGGTCCGCTAGACTTCCGTGAGTGATCACCTTCGACATAGTATCTTTGCAAAGGTTCCCAGTTCTCTGAATCCTGCGCAGGCTTCCTCATAAAGGCATCATCGCCAAATTCAAACGATGACTTCCGTATGGGAGCACTGCGTAGAGGAGCTTCAGATGTGTTTTGTATGGACGCCAGAACCGTTCCTTGTGATCTAGCTGCGGAGTTTGCCATAGAAGATGTTAATGATCTTCTCTTTGGCATCTGTATAGAAGGACTCGACGGAGCTTCTCTTGAAGGCGGATTCGGGGTATAGGAAGGGGGCGGGCTAGAGATTGGGGCCGGTGGTGTCCTTTCACGACTAATAGGTGGTCGTCCAGGCCTTGAGAAATCCATTGCAGTAGGAGTAACCGTATCCACAAAGAACCGAGAGTATCTCCAAACTTTCAGGACAAATTCTGACCTCTCAGACGGCACTGGTCTCTTTGAGAGGATGTCCTTTCTATTTTCTGCACCCAGGTGGTCGAACAGGTCGAGGCGACATGGAGGCTCAAAGGATAGGACTATACCACCCGTGTATGGAGTTTATTGGGTCTGCCTCGTATTGAAGGGCACGGCCCTATGAAAAGCGCGAGAAATGCCGACGGAGCTAAGTCCGAGTGCTAGCCTCGTGTGTGGACGGAGGAGTGTTACTCGGACACAGAAGGGACGAGGAATGTAGAGGTATGGATGGTGTGATACCTTAGTTAGCAGGGTCAGCAAAGCACGTGCGGCAATAGTGTGACAACGACACCACCTTCAGAAGCCAGCAAAAGAATTAACAAGTATGGCTTTGTCAACAAGAGGGCACAGCCCAGACAGTACGGATTCTTCGCACAGCAACGGGGAGGTGAACGTAGCTCGTAAAGTTGTCAGCAGCGAAATTTCTAAGGATGTGACGACAATGAGGCAGGTTTCCCGATTTGCAGCCGTATGCCGACCTTGCATGTTGGGCTGCTGGCGTACACGTGGAGATTGATAGGTGAAGGCCCCGGGCGGTACAAGGTTAAAGAAAATGGGGCCAAAGGATCTACAGTCAATTCTTTGCGAACTACTAAAGTACTTGCTCCATTACATACTATACAACCATACACCATAGAGCAAGAGGCAGCGTTATACACGACAGCTAGCTTCTCCTGTCAATTCCCAATTGTTCATGCCGGGCCGTTTGATCATGACCGTTATAGACAGATTAGCGAAATCGGTGGGTGAGGACCCCGTATCCAGTAATCGGGTAACCACCCGACGCCCCAATAAACGCCCTATAAAGCTAAGTCGATCAGGGGTACTTTAAGGTATATGCACTCCCTAAGCCTCGGGCTCAGGTCTGGTGGGGGGCTCTATGGGGAGTCTAATGGGTACCGACGGATGCATGAGCACAGTACATGTCATATTACGCGGCATACAATCAACGGTAAAACCTGAATGATCTGTCAACTCCTTTGGTACGTAGAAATGACGAGAAATTATATAGAAGTGTCTTATTATTCAGGATCAAAACAGCCTCAAGCAGGCTTCAGTTGGGCCATGTGTCGGCGGTGGGAGAGTCCGCTGGGCTTAGTTGAGTACTACGAATACACTAGGTGTACTTAAAAGACGCGGCCAGGCAACGCCACTCCTCTAAATTTGGCTTGCTGGGCTAACAAACCCGCATTTTCTTAGTCATCAAAGAGTCGTAAACACCAACAGATCATCGAGAACAATTTCCAAGCTTGCATCAAAGATCGAACACTCTCGTTTCTTGTTCTCAACTTTCTGGTAGCGCGAACTTGACGTGCTTCACAGCCTTAATTATTCTTTCGCTTTTGCAGGCTTCAGACAATTTGCATCACTGTCATTCTTTCGGTTCTTTGGCATCTTCTCCTTGTTGTCCGCCTCCGGCCTCCTCTCTCGATTACGAGTATACACAGAAACAGCCAGCGGTCTGCACGAATACATACATGGTCCAGATGTCTTTCTTTCAATAGCAGAACCGTCTGTCGCATTGCTTCCTCGCAGAGCAGGCACTTTCTTGGAGGTTGTCCCGTTCCACTCCCTTTCTTCGCTAAGCAACAACATTTTTCTTCATTAAAGGCTTGTATATATACCGCTGTCAGTATTTAATGTCCTGAACCGTAAAAAGACGGATCTCTAACTAGCAGATTCTCCAGAAGTATGTCTTTGCCACCGGGACCAAGCGCCACCTCGCCCAAGCGAGGAACCAGGGGCTCACCCTACCGAGATACTCCTCCATCACGGCATCGTCGCCCACATGATGTTGAGGCAGCTCCATATTCAGACATACCCCGGTCTCCACGAACCCCTACACAAAAGCCCAAGCAGCAGGCTTACATGCAGCCCGAACCAGCATCCCCATCGAGAGTACGGAACAATGAGCTGGATGGTGGTGCTGTGGGCGACATCTCAAGGAAGCGCAGTCTTGTTCGCCCTGAACGAGGCCGTATTGATCAAAACCATCCCAATTATCATTATCGTCAGCATGCTCAGAACATGGAAGTTTTTCCATCTACCACGGGTAACGATCCGATAATAGAGGACCACGACGAAAATGAAACCCTTTTAAGAGATGAAATAGATATGAAGCGGGAGGTACCAGGTAGTTCGCCGTCTCCAGAGGCCCCGCCTCGTGGACGTACTCGGGAGCTGGCTCCCGTAGTTGGGAATGGTAATAAACGCTTGGGGAGAAAGCTGCGACGAAAGGAGACAAAAGTACTTACTGATGAAGAGAAAAGACGACAAAAGGAGCTAGATGCGGTACGGCCACCGAGTTTGTGGAACTTCTACTGTGCTGTGATCACATTCTGGTGCCCCGGTATAATTCTCAAGTGGGTTGGCAAGCCAGCAAAGGCCCAGCAAAGAGCTTGGAGGGAAAAGATGGGCCTCATCAGCCTCATCCTCTTAATCTGCGCTTTTGTGGGCTTCCTGACCTTCGGGTTTACAGAAGCTGTTTGTGGCACAACTGGACTAAGGCTTAGGGTCAACCATGTCGACAATGGCTACATGATCTTTCAGGGGAGTGCATATAATCTTGACAACTCTCACCATCCTGCTGCTCGTGGTATTCTGGCTGGGGCTAACGTTTTGTACGATCTGCCGCAAAAATATGGCGGCATGGATGGGAGTTTCATGTTTCAGAATGTCAATGGGGCTTGCAAGGGTCTCATAACTCTTGCTCCTGGCTCTGATGTACCTACAAACTCAGCCGGGGACCTAGCCTGGTACTTCCCATGCAACCCGTTCAAACAAGACGGCTCCAGCAAGCCCAACGATACGATACCATACTATCTCGGCTATGCATGTCATACGACCGCCAACGGCAGGAAAGCTTTCTACAATCTACGTGGCTCCGGCGAAGTCTTCTATACCTGGGAGGACGTGAAGAATTCAAGCCGAAACCTTATGGTATATTCGGGCAGTGTTCTGGATCTGGACCTCCTCAATTGGTTCAATTCCAGTCAAGTTGTTGTTCCTCCACAATTCGATGCTATTAAGAGTAACCCTGCAGTAAGAGGCGTCGATGTCACACATGCTTTTCAATCCGGGCAGAACAAGCAAATCGGGCAGTGTTTGTCAGAGATAATTCGAGTCGGGTCGATTGATACGGACACAGTTGGGTGCATCGCGTCAAAGGTTGTCCTCTATGTGTCACTGGTCTTCATTCTGTCTATAGTCATGGCAAAATTCATCTTGGCTCTCGCATTTCAATGGTTCTTCAGTCGGCGCTTTGCGGCACCCAGATCTTCCATCGACAGCAAGAAGAGGAACGAACAGATCGAGCAATGGAGCGATGACATCTACCGCGCTCCGCCAAGGATGACAGACTCGGGCGTTGCTCTTTCGGATAAGAGCAACAGCAAGCGTGGTAGCACCTTTCTCCCAACGACATCTCGATTTACCAGCCCATATGCTTCTGCGGCAGTAAACAAAAGTCGTCCAGCACCCACTACAATGGCCAGTCAGAGCTCTACTGCGAGATTAATCCGACCAACTTCCATGTATCAACAGGGCACTGGCAGCGAGCTGACGCTACCAAGCTCTGATCCTACCGCGAGATATAGCCTTGGTGGAAGCCGGACAAGTATGATGATGTCTTCGCCGCAGAATCCAAGACTTTCAAGCATCATGGCAGATATCGACGCTTCGGGACCGCAAGGGTTCATACATGAGGCAGTCGTGCCCCAGCCACCGCCTGAATGGGAGCCGTTTGGTTATCCACTTGCGCATACCATTTGCCTTGTGACTGCATACTCCGAAGGTTATGAGGGCCTTCGAACCACTCTCGACTCAATCGCCATGACCGAATATCCTAATAGTCACAAAGTGATTTTGGTTGTTTGTGACGGATTGATCAAAGGTGCAGGGGAAGACCTCACTACACCAGAAATAGCACTCAGTATGATGAGGGACCATTCTATCTTGCCTGACGAAGTTCAGGCTTTCTCGTATGTCGCTGTAGCCAGCGGGTCGAAACGACATAACATGGCCAAGGTTTATTCTGGGTTCTACAGCTATGGAGAAGATTCTCGCCTACCGGTAAACAAACAGCAGCGAGTCCCTATGATGGTGGTCGTCAAATGTGGGACACCAGACGAAGCCAAGACTCGAAAACCAGGGAATCGTGGTAAAAGAGATAGCCAGATTATCCTTATGTCCTTTCTGCAAAAGGTCATGTTCGATGAAAGGATGACTGAACTAGAATTCGAAATGTTCAATGGTCTCTGGAGAGTTACTGGCATTTCCCCAGACTTCTATGAGATCGTGCTCATGGTAGATGCCGACACTAAGGTCTTCCCCGACAGCCTGACACATATGGTTTCCGCTATGGTCAGGGATCCAGAGATTATGGGTCTTTGCGGAGAGACAAAGATCGCCAACAAGCGCGCTAGCTGGGTGTCAATGATCCAAGTGTTCGAATACTTCATCTCCCATCATCTGGCCAAGTCATTTGAATCCATATTTGGAGGTGTCACTTGCCTACCTGGGTGTTTTTGCATGTATCGGGTGAAGGCTCCGAAAGGGGGTCAGAATTATTGGGTACCCATTTTGGCAAACCCTGATGTGGTAGAACATTACTCGGAGAACGTGGTCGACACATTACACAAGAAAAATCTACTGCTCTTGGGAGAGGATCGATACCTCTCGACATTGATGTTGAAGACCTTTCCCAAGCGCAAACAGGTCTTCGTTCCCCAGGCAGTGTGCAAGACCACTGTACCCGAACAGTTCTCTGTGCTGCTGTCTCAGCGTCGACGATGGATCAACAGTACCGTCCATAATCTTATGGAGCTTGTACTCGTCAGGGATCTATGCGGCACATTCTGCTTCAGCATGCAATTCGTCGTCTTCATTGAGCTTGTCGGCACGTTGGTCTTGCCCGCCGCCATTACATTCACCTTCTATGTCATCGTCATTTCCATCGTGAAGAAGCCGGTACCTATAATACCGCTTGTTCTACTTGCCTTGATCCTCGGTTTGCCTGCCGTCCTGATTGTCTTGACGGCGCACCGATGGTCTTACGTATTATGGATGTTGATATACCTCCTTTCGCTGCCTATCTGGAATTTTGTCCTCCCTACCTATGCCTACTGGAAATTCGACGACTTTAGCTGGGGTGATACAAGGAAGACGGCTGGAGAAAAGACTAAAAAGGCCGGCATTGAATATGAGGGCGAATTTGACAGTAGCAAGATTACAATGAAGAGATGGGGTGATTTCGAGAAAGGTAAAGTTACACCTTCTCACCTGCAGGAATGTTTACTAAATTTTCGGCAGATCGACGCACAAAACCACCAAGCAGTGGTTACTCACAACATCCTAGCACGCTTGGCTGGCCATCACAGCACAGGGACTATGAGAAGCATCAAGGCTACGAGCAATACTCGGATATGTAATGACACGTTTCAAGCAAGGATGCCTGTCTATAGAAAAGCTTGGATTAGGGTTTTGCATTGGCATGGTGTTTTGGAAACGGATGGTCCTCATAACGTTGCATATTGCATGGAGTGCTAGACGAAACAGGGTTGTCTAATGACGGACATCAATGTTGACTTTTTGGAGGCTTTTTGTACAGCATAGCATTGGAGAGGAGCGTCGGAGCATTGCGGATACGGGATACGATGGGCTAAGAGGACCACTTTAGACTTAGCTGTATAATACAAGGCAATTCCCGGCAGATGTTGATTGGCCCTGTAATAAGGTACCTGTAGCACAGTGTCCCGTGTACTCGTATGTGGGGTGGCCACCTATGTACCATTTACATCACACATCCTTGGAGGGGGGGTAATAAAAGGTCGAAGGAAGCTGATTGGTGATGATATTTTACCCCTCATCCGGGCAGGCAGTACTCGAGAAGAATGGTCCCTCACCAACCCACAAGGCTGCCGTCCGCGTTATCAGCTCTATTCAACCCATTATCAGCTATCGATAAACACCCTCTTCGTACAATGTGACTTGTGTGTTTGGCGCTCCATCTCACGGCGCTTTCTCTAGCCTCTTGCCCAATCCGCTAAAGTTCTCTTCAAGCTTGCCGACCACGACCTCCAATCGTCTTCTCCAGCAGCCAGAAATTCCTCAGCGACACGTCACGCCATTCCCGACGCACGCACGCTTAACGACCCTGCAGATACCCACGCCCCTTCCTTCGACATCGGAGAATAAGATTTTCGGCCGCCGCTCATCCAATACCTACCTCCCTCACGACGCTGAGTTTGATTACCTGCAGAGAGACCGTAAAGAAGGATCTGGTTTGGGATACTTGGCATTCTACGCAATCTCGATTCAGCAACGGTGACATGTGAGATAAGCCCAGACGCAGGGAGGGGTGGGATTGATATGCATAATTTATGTGGGGCTGCTATTTAGACCGTGGGGAAAAACAGAGGCTATATCCGACGTTTTCACAGTGGTACACATCTTATCTTGCATGGTTAGGAGAAGGAGCCTCCCACAAAGCAAGACCGAGCCCCAACCTCCTTGTCTGTCTCTATTCGAATGATGGAGCTGTAGCGGTTGCCTACCCTCTCTCCGCTACCGGTGTGCTGGAGCCCACGTTGCCACCCACTCATCAAGCTTGTCGTACTGGAAGCTTGAATCCCCACGCGAGGATCAGTAATCGCCTGCCCAGAAGATCTTGTCGTACTCAAGGTATCTCGCCTGCTGGTCAGGAAAATCAGCCAGGGTCAGACCAGTACTACCGATACCATTCCAGCACGGAACAAGACCCACAAGAAGATACCGGCCTCTGATTGACGGATCCTTGTCAGCCATTTTGCAGACATTCCTACATTTTGGCACCAGGCCTTTGGTCCACGAAGAGCGCTACGCAACTGCGGTGTCTCTCCATCTCAGCCATGCCTGGGGAATCCGACAGCCATACTGAGACGGAGAGCGAAGATGGCGGTGTTGCTCTGTCAAAATTTGGGTCCGATGAAATGGACCTAGACGACGACTCTGCACCCACATCCGCATCCCAATCTCCGCTTCAGTCCTCAGAAGAGTATGGGGATACAAGTGGGACACCAGCGCATGAGTTATTCGAGAGCGCAAGCTCAATCGCGAATACTGGACCCCACTGGTCAACGATAGAAGCGAATCATAATATGCATACACACCCGGGAGGTGCTCCAACTCTGCCGACGGATGGCTCGTTCGCCGAAGCGTTGCTTGGATCCGTGGGCCTCATACATGGAGACTTTGACTTCCATGATGAGGAGGATGCTTTGGATCCTGCCAACCCATACCATCAACCTTTTGGTACGCAGCAAGCATTTCCTCATTCCTTGGTTGATGTACCTGTTACGCCTGATGCAGACGAGGAACAGACTTCCTCGGCCATGCCTGCAGAAGGGACCACACAAAGCACACAGCATCACATGCTGGGAGGCTTTACTCCCGTTCCCGCCAATACAGATGCTCAGTATACTGGGCCAATCATGGCGTTACCTTCTTTAAATGACGTCTTCGGTTTAGACTTTCTCTCGCAATCTGCGCCTGCTGCTGAAGCTGCAGCCATGATTTCTATAAATGAGTATCCTGCTGACTACTGGGAACAAACTGAAGATAACATGAAGAACTTCCGCTGCGACGAGTAAGTGCACGTTTCGGAGTGATCTGTTCCCAAGGCCACCGCCCTCACAGGCTGAAACATAGCAAAAGACCGTTAAATCCTATACCTACGAGTTACAAGAGAGTTGCTGACTGAGATGCTTACAGATTCTTCAATTTTTGGAAGCAAAAGCACACAATTGGAACGGCCGATTACCCACTTATAAGCGATCTAGCAAGCAATATATCGAAAGCGCAAAGGCTGAAGAAAATCTCTGTTGGCGATCTTGAACACGAGCAATGTGACTTTCAAGGCATTTACTGGTCAAGGTTCCTGACTACCAAGAAAGAGGCTCGAGAAGTCCGCAGAATGACATACAGGAACCATAGGAATGTTCTACCTCCTGACCAGCCCTTCGGAACACGAGCATTCAAAGCCAACTTCCACCCAAATGTGATACCAAGCTCCGAACAGTATTTTCGGTTTCAAGAGATGAACATGATCACAAGGCCTTACACAGCTCACTTCCAGCTACGTCACAATCTGGCTGCTAGCTCTAAGAATGCTCTATTCTACAGTCAAAGAGCATCAGATGACAACGATGATGATAGTGACTATGAGATTTATAATGGTAGAAAGGTTATGTGCTTCATCCCGGAGGCAAACATAATTGAATGTGCTATGGATCTCACAAAGCCTACAGACAAAACCGCACCTAAGTTGGAAAGATTAACAACCCTGGCTGCTAGTGATGGAGTGCTGGTAGCTGGAGGACTTGAAGGGATATATGCCATCAAATCATTGTCTACAACCTTCGAAACGAAGCCCGTTACTGGGGTAATCACTGACAATGAGGATTGTAGTACAAACCATGTCCAAACTATTCTCGATCGTCGAAGTGGCTTGCCTCAGGCAGTCTTTGACTCGAATGACAGCACCATCCGCGTCTTGGATTGCCTAACCAATAAATTTGTGCAAAATCACGAATTTTCGTTTCGGGTCAATTGCTCAGCTACTAGTCCAGACGCACGGCTGCGGCTACTTGTGGGTGATGCTTGTTCCCCTTATGTTATGGATGCAGAGACGGGACAGCCACTTGCTAAACTGCCGGATCACAAGGACTATGGCTTCAGTTGCGCATGGGCTCCAGATGGGATTACCATGGCTACAGGCCATCAGGACGGCCTCGTGCAAGTGTGGGATGCTCGAAAATTGACCAAGTCCATCCAGACTTTGCCAATGGAAATGGGTGGCTGCCGTGCCATGGCATTTTCCCCTGCAGGTAGCGGGGCGCGTGTGCTCGTTTTAGCTGAGCCAGCCGACTTTGTCCACGTTGTTGACGCTCGGAGCTTCCAGAGCAAGCAAGTGATTGACTTTTTTGGTGAAATAGCAGGTATCTCCATGCCACCGGATGGCTCTCGCCTATACGTTGCCAATTGTGATCCTAAATACGGAGGTATCATGGAGTTTGAAAGATCTTGGAGTGGCACCCGCTACACTAATGACCATCGACGGCGGTTCCAATGCCGTGATGAAGAGCAATTGAACATGATGCACAGGATAATGCACCTGGACTATGGCAACAGCATCAATGACAGAAGCAAATTTGATGTACTAGACCGAAGGAGGGATGAATTTAAAGTTGGGCGGAGCGAGGCAACCGACTGGCTTCCAGATGATGAATTAGAGTGCGAGGGCATGATTGGCCCACGGGGACCCCAACTCCGGCACGATCTGGATTTTAGGGACTTGATCATGTGAAGCACAAGGGCAAAGGCAGGTTATAGGGATGATATGCATAGTCCGCGGACGAGCGGTCTTATGGGGCTACTAGGGTGACATGGGACACGGCGCACCCGGTTGAATAAGGCGATGGGGGCATAAATGGGACCAGGGGAGGACATGTAACATGATTATGATGATACGAAGCACACGACGATGGATCACGCATCTTGCATCTGCATGGCGGGACGGATTGGGTGGGTTTTGGGGCCAAGCATCAAGGCGGCATTGGATGCAATGCAATGCCTCATGGGGCGCTTGTAATTTCCCGTTCGCAGGTTCGATAGTTTGTATTACTGTACATGAGAAGTATGCCAGTCTCTTCCTCGAGGGCCAATATCTTGGAGTATCACGACTGTGTCAGAGGTTCGACGTGGTCAGCGCTATATATTCCATGCCACATGTAGTCTGCTCGCAAGGCTCTGATCATGATGATGAATCCTCAGGGGGGCGTCATGCTAACAGAGTCAGCTAGGTCTTGTCATGGTTAAGCATGCGAGACTAAAGAAGATCGGATATAAAGTGCAGAACATGATTAGCTGGTTGCCTTAGTTTCTGAGTTCGGTAACCCGCAAAATGGATGATTTGCGCCGGCATGTGCAAGGTAGGTGTAGGTACTTTAGTAGTTCTCAAGGTATGATGGTAGGGTAACCGGCTAACCTTCCCACAGCAAATCGCATCTCGGTCTTCAAGAACCCTCGCCGTGTACCTGCATATTGTGCCGGAATAGTCAGTACGTCTGACACGCCATGATATGTCCGTGAACTCGGCAAAGCAGGAGAGAGAGAGCCGCATGGTCGACTATGCGTCCGTCTTCCTTTCTAGGGCGTGCAGCGGGCCTTCATGCTAGAGGTAGGGGTGGAGAACAGCGCCAAAAGCTTGCCCAATCCGGCAAACTCTCATCTCCCTCAATCCTCCCACCCGAACTGGCATCAGCAACCAATGGGGCAGCTGTCCTCATAACGCTCATTCCTCCCCCGTGATGCTCTAATTTGGCTTTTGCTCTTACCTTTAGCTATGGCACAGTCGATCATTGAATAATTAGTATACAGCGCTGTTCGTGGTGAGAATTGGCACCATATCCATTCTCCATTCTTTTGCCCTCCTTGCTCTGCTCTCTTGAAGGGGAAATTGGCAACAAAGAAAATGATGTGATAATAACATCTACCACGACTTACACTTCTAATATATTCTACTCTCGTTAATGCTTAATATAACACACATAATGAAGTCTGCAATCTACTTGGGTACTGCGATCGCCCTCCTTCGATTCGCTGTTGCTGTCATTCCAACTCACGAACATGGCGAACACCGCGGTCAGAATCAGCTTGTGCTTGGGGTTGATGACCAGGTGAACAAGACGGAGGGCGTTGGAATACTGGAAAAGATAGTTGGGACTGGGTCCGCGAAAGAGGTGGATAGTGCTGGCTCTTCAATAATACATAATGCTGCAATACCAGTCGAAACACCCCTTGACGCCGATAACGTCGCTACCTTTAAGGATCCCTCACCACCAAGTTCCTACCTCACACAAAAATACCGTTTCTCAGTCGGCTCCACCACGAACCAATGGGCCATAACCTACACCCCATATAACGACGACCTAACCTGCAAAACAAAAGCCGCCATCGACGCCGACGTTGCCACCATAGCCAAAAAGGGTTTCACATCCATCCGCGTCTATGCAACCGACTGCTCCATCCTCAAATACGTCGGCTCTGCCGCCGCATACCACAAGCTCAAACTCATTCTCGGCATCCACATCGACGACACAATCCTCATGCTTGCCCAACCCCAAATCAACGAAATAATCACCTGGGCGAACGGAAACTGGGACATCGTAGAAATGATCGTCGTCGGCAACGAAGCCATCTTCAACGACTTCACCACCCCGAAACTCCTCGCAGAATTCATCACCTCGGCTCGCGAACACCTCCGAGAAGCAGGCTACTCCGGTCCCATCACCACCACCGAACCCATCGACATCCTCCTCCACAACAAAGCCATTCTCTGCCCCGTCATCGACGTCGCAGCCGCGAACATCCATCCCTTTTTCCACGCGGACGTAAGTGCAGAAATAGCCGGCGACTACGTGATATCTGAGCTGGAGCGGCTAGAGGAGATATGTCCAGGGATGCAAGCCGTGAATTTAGAGACCGGGTGGCCGAAGGTGGGGATGGCGAATGGAGTTGCGGTGCCGGGGGTGTTGGAGCAGTGGGTTGCTGTGGCGGGGATTCAGAAGACGGCGGGGGGGAGGAGCGTGTTTTTGGGGTTTGGGGATGATGGGTGGAAGGAGGAGGGGGAGTTTGGGGTGGAGACGAGTTGGGGGTGTGCTCATATTTTTGGGGTGGACCAGTCTTGATAGCTGGGGGAGTGTTTTGTTGGATTATGTTTTGGGTTGGCTTGGTGTAAGGCGCTGATGGTATGGATGGGGGAAATGGATTTGTGAATATGGGATGGAAGCATTATCTTCTTGGACATATGTTATATACCCTTCGTTGTTTGATTGAAGAGGAGACTTGTTGGATGTACGTTTGAATGTATTTATCGTTGTCTAATGGATCAAGTTATGACAACACAAATAATGTATGTGTATGATCATTCTGCTCATGTATTCAGCTCATCTAGATGCCTCATTGTTATTCATGTCTGTATGCTTTTATCCCCTCTTCTCCCTCCTCCCGCCCCCCTTTCACCATCCCCCTCCCCCTTCACAACTCACAAAAACTTCCCCGCCATCCCCATCAACCCACCCATCCCCCTCCCT
>KI911126.1:69059-228292 GCA_000482085.2 Cladonia metacorallifera KoLRI002260
TCACCCCCCCCCCCCCCCCCCCCCCCCCCCCCCCTCCACTCTTCATATACATCTTCAGCGCCATCTCCCCCGCACTCTGAATCGCACTCTGCTTACTCGCCCCCTGCTGCACCCCCCCCGACTGACTCTGCTGATCAAACAGTTTACTCGCCTGCGCCATCGCCATGCCGATGAATTGATTTTGCCCTGCACCTCCTCCCTGACTGCCTGCTCCCATACCGGCACCGCCCTGGCCACCACCACTGCTGCTGCTGCCACCGGTGAACATTTTGAGGGCTTGCATCGCGGCGCCGGCGCCGATGGTGTCGCTGCTGTGTTGGTTTCCTCCTCCTTGTCCTTGGCCTTGGCCCTGCTGGCCGCCGTAGAGTGCTTGGTGTGCATTAACAGCTTGGTTCTCATCCAGTCCCTGATTAGCAATCTGCTGTTTATTATTTTGTAAATGCCCCAGTGCGTTTTGAAACATGCCTTCGTCGCCGGAATTGCCGCTGTGTTGGCGCGCGTGGTGCAGGGCGTTGGACATGTCGTCGTCATCACCGTAGCCGGATTGACCTTGGCCTTGACCGCCGGGACGGTTGTATTGGGGACCGCCTTGGGAACCTAGGTAGTCGCCGCCGCCTTGTTGGCCGCCGCCGTAGGAGGCTCCTCCGCCTCCTTGGTTGCCGTAGCCTTCTTGACGACCGCCGCCGTAGCCTCCTCCTCCTCCTCCACCTCCTTGGTTGCCGTATTCGTCGCGGCCTCCACCATAGCCACCACCACCTCCGCCTTGGTTGCCGTATTCTTCACGTCCTCCACCGTAACCTCCTCCGCCTCCTCCTCCTCCGCCTTGGTTATCGTAGTCATCGCGGCCACCGCCTTGATTGTAGCGTTCACCACCTTGGTTGCCGTAGCCGCCTCCTCCTCCGCCGTAGGAGTCGTCGTTGTAGGACATTGTTGAGATTGATTTAGATGAGCTTTAACAAGGTGATGTTGTATTTTGTAGTGAGAATTTGGTGGTGTTTGGTGTAAGGGCAGGGGTTGTAGTGGTAGTGGGTAAATGACGACGCCGAGAGGTGGGGTTACAGATATTGGCGGGGTGATGGAGTCAGGTACGCGTACCATTTAATTCGATGCATATTGGCGTATTATATTGGATCAGCTCGCTAAAAGGCGACCTCCAATTCAAAGATCTGGTACTTCTTACCGTATGTTTTACAGTTGAAATCAGGGTATATCTGAACAGGTCTTTTCCCTTTATTAGTCAAGGGCGGGTTGAGCAACAATCTGGGTGACGACAGATCTATTTGATCTTTCGCCGCGGTATAAAGATTGATTAATCCAATGACATGTTTCGGAAAGGTCTCGATAGAAGGATGTCTTATTACACATATATATCTTGACCAGCCAAGTCCACCTTCGTGTACGCCAGTTGGGACGTGGCACAGATTGATGAAAATGCAAGCAGATGTGTAGGGCAGTGCAGCTGTCACGGACATCAAGATTACAGCATACTCGGACAGATATTCACACCAATATATCCAGATATGCGTGATGTAGCTGTAGAATATGCTTTCTCGGACTTTACACCGTTGACTTCTTCTTCTTTTTATTCTTCTCCTCATCCTCTTGTTCTTCTTGCATAATAGGGCTGGTGAGCATCCATAGATGCTGTACCCAGTTGTTCCCTTACTGGTTTCATAGCCCTCCCTGTCCATGATAGCTGTCAACTCGTCAGAGCCAAAAATTTCGATTGTATTTTATCAAAGACATCCTTCGCTAAAAGTTCTCCCTTCTCGGTCCATTAGCTGCATCTTAGATCTCCAAGACTCAGTATGTTGTTGTACTGCCACATAAGATGGTAGGAATAACACTCGGCATCGTTAGGACCCAGGGCGAGTGCGGAAATTTGCTCAACGCGGCGTTGAGATTCGCATAGGGTGAACGCTGTAAGAAGTGAGGATTAGGCGTGATGGTGAGGAAGGCATCTCTAAGAGGGGAAAAGTGTAGCTAAGAAGAGATCATGATAGCGAGAGGTGGGCTTTTATTGTGAGGAGAGCGCAGGAGGAGGATGCCATGGAAAGTGAAAGTAGCTTAGCACGAATGGGGGCTAGGAGGGTATTTTAGCTTTTGGTACAAAACATCGACAACGCCTGAGGTACTCCGTATGAAAGGACCATCTTCTGCCACCAGTAGTTCTGAGAGACCCGGCGCCCATCCTAGTGCCAATGCTGATATCTCTCACAGACGGCTTTCCAGACTCGTTGGAAATTCTTGTTCCTCTCGGGCGAGATGGATAGCAATCAAGGCCAATTAACACCCAGGTAATCTTGCCGCTGCTAGATCTTCCATCGTCTGGATCAGATACTCCCGGGGCGGGTATCAGAACCTTCACCAGTGGCCATGTTTTTCCCTTCGGACTGTAGCTCGCGTTCCTATTAAAATGCAGCATCTGCTTGTCTCTGTCGCTAAATATTGTTTCCAGACAAGGATAAATGGTGCTCGTGCGATATTGGTTTTAATGGACAAGGCTGCAGACAACTCAAGAAAGGCCATCACCCAATTTCAATCTACATACCGCGGTGATGGTAGCAGTATGACCACGATAAATGCCAGCTTGAAGGGATCAGCAGAGCCAAAGAACGTGTTTTAGACTTCTTTCTTGTGCTTGCATATTTAATTCGATGGAGTGTCAAAAGTGTCGTAAGTCTTGAGCAAAACTTGGAGTAGGCCTTCTTTGATTAATCTACGTTCGCAGTAGTACATGAAGAAGAACGTCTTCTTCTACGGCCGAAGAAAGAGCCGCGGTGTGGCAATAACTTTATCTCTTTGGGTCCTATGTCCAATGTCAGCACCATTGGCCGCGTCGCTGTACGACAAAGATGTTGTACTACTTATCCAGACATACTACTCGACGACTACTGTCGCGATTGGTTCTAATCACACTACTCGCAATATTCACCATACCTACCGTATTATTCTTACACCCTATTCTAACTTATGGCCCACAACTCACCTCTTACAGCTCAGCTTTATGGTCTTTGCACCCTCTTCTACCTGCTATTCCACAAGGAACCTCTTACAACCCATCTTTCGAACATTTGGGCGAAACTTCCGGATCGTCTGGATTCGCAATCGCAACTTTCCTAACGCGATCTCCTAAAAACTCAATTGATGGGAAAGATCATGATGCCGACCCTTACTACATCGCTACGCGTGTACTTGCTTATCAGATCTTGCACGCTCCGAAAACACGCTGCAACAGATCAATCTCCTTCCTTGTCTTGGTCACTTCCACGGTCTCCGAAAGTGCTAAGCAGCAACTAAGATTAGATGGGGCCAACGTCGTGGAGGTTGAGGATATACCATTGCACTGGTGGATAAAGACAGGTGTAACTAGGTGGAAGGGTCAATTTGCGAAACTACGACTGTTTGAGATGATCGAGTATGATCGTATTCTTTTCATCGACGCCGGTACTCTTATTCAAAGTAAGATAGACGAGATATTCCACGAACCAAAGGTACAAAGGTCTCTTGATATATCCTCCAACCGTCCCCCAAACACCGACGGGGATCCACTACCCAAGAATTACGTCTTCGCTGCTCGGTCCGACAATGGATTAACCGGCGAACGCAATCATCCATTTCCGCCTCTTCAATCCCAATTCTTCAGCGCTGCTTTCTTTATGATAGCCCCATCACCTGCTCTGTTCGAGTATCTCTTGTCAGTCATGAGCCACAGTCACCGATTCGACCCACATACCATGGAACAGAGTCTCCTCAATTACGCATTCCGCAGGTTTGGGCCTTTACCGTGGAGAGAGCTTCATTATAAGTGGAGCGCGACTTGGCCTAATTTGGAAGACGTTGGGGCGGGAGTAGCTACACTACATGAAAAGTTCTGGTGTACAGGTCCGCCGGAGCTACAAAGGCTATGGAGGCTGCAGAAAGATGCCATGGAGCGGTATTATGCGAGCCCGGCTAAGTGAGGATACTTATTGAGTTTTTCTTGGGCAGGTTGGGGCAGTAGCCTTCTGATTGATTTCAAGGAGCAGATTTGCTTTGTGGTATAGAGTAAACAGATCTTGGCTGTGGAATCAAGATTCCATTTGTATAAATACAAGTACAGACGTATCTACAAACACACACCTCACATCACCCTCCCCCTGTTGAACCAATTGATGACCACGGTTGATAGTCGTTTCGAGCCATTCAGTTCCGACTTCAAGATCATATGTCGAGATCTTTTGAGATAAAAAAGGAACAAAGCTCTACTAGGTGAAATTTTCCATTCTGCCAACACTTTCTGGAGTCAACGCTGCCCAAGTCTGAGGTACCACATGCATCGCACCCGTACTACAAATCCCATCGCAAAGAACCTATCTCCCCCCCTCACAATCTCAATAACACCTATCACCACTCTTCCTCCTCTCCACCTCGCCCCCATCCCTCCTCATATCCCAGCCCTCTACCTCACCAACGCCACCATTACAGCTGCGTATGTTGCCGTTGCTGCTAACGTCTCCTTGTTGCTCGCTCGCATTCCCACCGACAACAATACAGCAAATAATAGCATTGCGAAGGACGCAATTATCAAGGTCTTGTCCCTCTCCATTGAGGGAAGGCTCATTATCACGATAGGTACCACCAGTGCAGCTCCACCCGTAAGGGCAATGATGAATCGGCCCAATACATCCACGAATGGTGAGACATCCTCTGGGGGCAAACGTCTCCGATACTCATCTATGCGTCTGTCCATCTCTTTCTTGGTGTATGTCCAAGAGCAGGGCAGCCGAGCTTTCAGAAAGTTGCGAATAGGTTCTGAGGGTCTAGGGTCTGTCAAGAGACTGCAATACCGAGAGTCGAATGGGCCACCGGCTGATTCTGCAATTTCAGGGAATGCTTGTAAAAAGTGGTCTCGAAGCCTGGCAGCGTGCGGGTCGTTGGGTCGTCTTAATGATCTGACATAGGAGTAATCTTGAATTGCAGTTACTGTTAAAAGTATTCAGCTTAGGTGGGCAGTGGGTGCCAAGTGGAAAAAGGTACTTACTGTAGTCATGAAGTTTAATTTTTAATTCCTTACGGGTCACACCAGGGACGTCCCGCTTATCCCAACATAACCCTTGCAACTTGGCTAGCTCATACTGTTGGTTGAGGATATTTAACCAATGGAGCCAAGGGTATTCGAGAAATTGGATATCATCGTTTTGGGTGGCGTAGGTATACTGGCACAGTCGCTTACCATAAACCCCAGCATTTTCGCTAATGCCTGGGTTATGGGCCTCTGCCATTTGCTGCGGACGTGGTAATGCTGCGCTTACGTATAGATTCCGATGCTTGCAATCTCCCAATGCTATGGTAAGTATGACTGTTCCAAGTATACAAGGCTGCTCAAAGTGTTCGATCAATGCACCCCTAAGTTGAGGTTGACACATGTTCCTCGAAGAAACGGCAGGCGTGACTGACTAGCTGGTTGCCTTTCTCTTTCTGAAGTGGAACGATCTGCTTGAACCAGATATCTGCAGTAGACTCCGCCACCACCGAGTTTGCTGTCGCTAATAATATCATATGGTGTTTTGGTAGAATAGACATTTTGCAAAGATATCGGCCTTGCTCTTGTCCCGAATGTCGTCGTCAGATACCCCGATGAAATGACCCCTCTCCGCCAAAAATATTAGGCCAGCTGGCGTAATTGTCACGACGTGCAACCGGTCATCAATGTCACTAACATTGACAGCGAGACCTCCCATGACCGCAAAATACCCATATATTAGGCTGAATATTCGCCGCTTTGATGCAACCTTTCCGGGATCAGACTACACTTTCTTATCAGTATGTAGACACCCACTTGGCAGGCTGGCATACTTCTTGTGACTCTTGAGGTAGCTGAGTCTCAAAATGCTCAGTCCCACAGCAGCCTTGGTTCCCATTCCCGACGCTTATTTCGGCAAGTTGGGCGATCAATTCCTTTGCCTGAAAGTATTGCTCATGTGCCGTGTAAAGACCGAATTCGGGAGCCATAATAGCGAGCAGAACCCATTTCAACTTGCGCAACCATTGGCTTAGCTGACTTTCGTGATATGACGGAACATTCAGATGAATAGCCGTCCATACACAGAGCACGAGCGTGAATACGCAGCTGTAGAGCAAGCTCCATGTTCCACGACTATCAGGATCTGGAACCCATGGTGGAGCTATGTTGGTGCGTAGTGCTGTAAAATTCTGAGTCGGAGCTTGAACGGGAGCAGCCAACGCCCGTCTTGGTAGGCCACACAAGTTAAGGACAAGTACGAGTGTGGCCATCGAATTGATCAACGATAGAAGAGACACAACATGGGTTGGGATGGGACCGTACTTGTAGGGCAACGGTCCTCTACCGCTTTAAGGTAGAACGGTTGGGCTGGTTACCCCTCCATAAGAAAAGCAATAAGGCTGCATGCCACTTGTTGATGTAGTTTGGCACCAGTCCACACCCAGCCAATAACGACAACCATGCGCAGTAGACTCCGCCACCACCGAGTTTGCTGTCGCTAATAATATCATATGGTGTTTTGGTAGAATATGACGGAATTCGACAGGGGTTCGTCTGATTGGGTGCATTGCCAAAGACCTTGGGGCGGTGCTTGATACTCCGCTTTGTCTATCATGGATACGTGCCTGTTACGTGACAGGTGTGCCTTACTTCTGAGCAAGCACTTTCAACCTGACATATCCCAGCCACATAATTCCGTCCTCTTCATGTGTAATCACAGTCTTCAGCACATCACAAACCTCCTTCACTACAGCCTCCCTCTTCTCTTCTGTAGGCAACACGTCTAGAAACTGCGCGCCCATCAACCTTACCCATCCCTCCAAACCTCCTGCCTTGCCTGTCATCAACTCCGTAGGTCTATATTCAGCTTTCCACTTCTGCACTGTGAAGCCCACTTCTTCCAACATATTCTTCAAGAGATTCTCACTCGGAAAGTACCAAGGACATGCTTCCCTAGCCTCCTCGATGCTCACACCCTGATGTTTGAGAGCAGCCAAGAGCGCAGCATGCACACCCTCTACATTTCCAGCACCTCCCATTTCGAAGACGAACTCTCCTCCTGGACGAAGAGCCTTGTACGCGCCTCGTAGCACAGACATACGTGTAGACGGGTCCCGCAGGATCCAATGTAGAGCCGCATTCGAGAACACCTTATCATATCTTCCCTTTCCGAGATCTTTACTGGTCTCGAGATATCGACAGTCCACCATGCGCCAATTGACGTTTGGCACCGTGCCGTAGGAGTTGCGAGCAGATTCGAGGAGGTTCGCTGAGGCGTCGAAAGCGTCTATGCTGGAACACATATTGGCTATCTTAGCAGTTAGCACACCGTCACCACAGCCAAGGTCAAGAATGGCGTCTGTAGGTTGGGGATTCAGCCATAGAAGAATCTCGGTAGTCAGGAGGGGGACGAAGGATGCAGAGGCGTTGTAGGCGGAGTGGGTCCAATGGTCTTTTGGTTTGGATCCGGAGGCTTTTATTAAAGGATTAGTTGCGTGAGAGATGGACTCTGGTTCATCGAGCTTCGACTGTTCGGGGTTGCCATTAGTAGCGCTCTCTTCTGAGCTCATGCCTTGCTCTGCTGCCACTTTCATTCATCAACTGATGGTCAGAAAGGAACAGCGAGAATGAGAAACACATAAGAACAGAGAGAAATAGACCAGAGCTCAGCGCTCTTGTTATACATGAGAGGACAGAGTGACGAAGGAGAGGGGGCATTCATCTATGAGCGAAATCGGAGCAGCAGAGTCGAGGAAGCCGACAAGCCGTGTTTGGTACACAACAACCTTCATCATTCAGAGCTCCTACAGCATCTGTATGCAACATTTATTCATCGTCCACTGACGATGTGAGCTCCGACAATCGAACAGCACAAGATGACAGCTCAAGATGAGAAGACATGCTTAGTCAGCCGATTTGGGGCGCATCATCCCCAGATTATCATAGGAGCGCAAGGAGCGGACGCCAGAGACGCAGGGACACTCAGCATGCTGAAACTCCTCACACGACAGTCGTCTCAGAACTTGGCCAGTACCCCATCGCAAAATATCTTTTCACATCTGCCTGGTCACGTTCCGTTCCAATTCTTCAAAATGGTCCTCCCACAGAGGCGTCAGTGAGCCTTGTCCCTACTTTTGGCAGTCGTGTCAGTGATACTGTAGCTATGACATAACGTTTAGGTAAGGCAAACGGCTGCACCCAAACAAAAGTCGAATCCTTATCTTGTGGCTAGTCATTTTGGTGGTATGTCTAGTCATCTAGTCATATGTCAGATAAGGTCTTGGCTCTCCAATGCTCCGTCCACCTATCAAACCTCCTGATTCTCCTCCAGACCTAAACCGATGTCAGATCTTCAACTGAGATCCCTTCAAACGTATTCCTCCGAAACCCCACAGTCGACGCACTTGTAAGCACCGAATAGCTGCTTCTGCCACACGACTTCCGTTTCTCTTACGTTTTGCTATCCCACGCATACCAATTGGCTCGCAACCAGGGCTAGCAGGGGAAAAAGCAAACCTCCAACCTCCCAACTGTCTATTATATCAACCTCATTTCCCTTGACCCAGAAAATGGGTTCAGCGGGTACATCCGTGCTTAGCAAACCTTCACCAACCGTCAGAGCCAAAGTTCTTGTCCATATCAATATCAGTAAAACAATAGTTGACCAAGAAGCACCACTTACTGGCCTCAGAGTGCCACCAATTCCATGACATCTAGTTCGTCAAAATTATCTGGTCATCCTGCAGTCATTGATCGCTCTTACAACGCTTTGATCAAGCAATAGGGGTGCCGAGGTCAGCTTACTCGTACTTTCTTATGAGATTGCAATTGTACACTGACCATAACTACGATGGCAGGTGTCTGAGCTTTCAGCTTTACTGAATTTACGCTGGCACGATGACTGCCGCAGTCGCCTTCCGCCAACCTCTCCTCCCTGCAGCATCCACCCCCAGACCCACACCAGGCCTGTCTTCTCAACGATCCAATGAAAGTTTGTCTTCAGAGTCAAGACCGATGCAAGCCACAAACGGCAAAACTACCCGAGGGCGCAAGGAGCGTCCTTGCGACGCTTGTCGGAGGAAGAAAAGCAAGTGTGTCATGAACGAGGGCCAGACAAATGCATGCGTCGCGTGCAGTACACATGGGCAACAGTGCACCTTTTTGGAAGACCCAAGGCCACGGAAGAGAAGGCTGGATTCTGAAGGCAAGGATCCTAACTTGGGCAAGAGAAGGTCAGTACACTCTGATTTATTTCCCGTATGATACGCTCGCTGATTTGAATTTGGAAAGGTCAACTATGGAAATGCAGTCGCAAAACAATCCCCAAGGAGCGGTCAAGATAAAGCGGGAGGAGTCTGGAGGCTCGAATGGCTCGCGCTCAGAGGCTGCGAACAGTTGGCATTACCAAGGATCACATATAGGTTATACAACTGAGCTCGATCCATTACTATTCGAAGTCTCACGCACGGGTGGCCCAAGCTATCAAAAATCTGACGCTCGAAATGCCTTCCTCATTCACCAACCTGGCGTTGTTCGCTATTCAGACTCACAAATAAACCTTATTCAGAGCATAGAAAAGCTGGTGGGCCCCCATGGACCTTCGCTTATACAGCATTTTCGAGCGATAAATCGCAGCCTGCCGATCATTGAAGACACCTTTTTCGAGGCTCACAGAAGTCGGCAGAGAAATTGTTTGGATCCAGCTCTCCTTTCCTCTATATATGTTGTCGCAGCCGCATCTGGTGCGCATGAGATGGAATATGCAAAGTGGCAACAAGTCGATCTCGATAATCTGGAGGAAATGGCCTTCAGGTTGCTCGAAAGCTCGCTCGTCAATCCGACACTACCTACCATCCAAGCTGGACTGCTTTTGATGCAAAGGTCTGACATTGACACCAAGTTCTTGAACACACAGCTGGTAGGAGCTGCCTTCGAACTTGGACTTCATCTGGACTGTTCAAGCTGGACTATTTCGCCCTTTGAGAGAGGATTAAGAAAGAGATTGGCTTGGGCTCTATATATGGAGGATCAATGGTGTTCATTGGTCCATGGTCGGCCATCGTTAATATCCAAGGCCAATTGGGCTGTTCGTGATTTGGTTGAGGAGGACTTCGAAGCGCTTGATCGATATGAAGAAGAGAAGGATACCTTGGAGGACTTAAAGCGTGGGCGGGAGTGTTTTCGTCAGATGGTCGCTCTAACAGAGATTTTGTCGAGTATCTTGGAGACTCTATACACGCAGAGAGCCATGCAAGAATTTGATGCCGCTGGGGAGAATGGTACTCGGCTGGTCCTAGCGCAGGCGAAACCCATTCAGGTGACTCTCAAGGAATGGTTCACGCGCCTGCCAAAAGACCTGAAAATGGACAATGGGCAGGCGCCTGCAACGATCGGTGAGACTGCTCTCTTCCTCCATCTTTGATTCTAAGCTTACAAACTCTTAAGGTCACCTCCATCTAGCCTACTTTGCAACAGAAATTACTCTTCACCGATGCATCATTCGCTCGCTCAGCTCTACACCCACTGATGTTTACCTCACACACGTCTGTCGCTCAGCGGCCAAAGCCCGGCTCATTTCGGCTATGGAGTTTGTCAATCGCCTTCGTCCCAATCACCTCACGTCCTTCTGGTACTTTCCCTCCAGAGTCAACTTTGCCCTCATTGCTACCTTCGGTAGCCTGCTCCTTGCCACAAGTCCGTGCGAAGAAGAGGCCTTATTTTACAGGGCACGACTATCTGAATATAGGTGGGCGTTATCGGTCAGTGCCAAAAGCGCGGGATTCTTGAACTTTGCAATCGAATCATTGGAATCATCTACCGGTCTACTCAAAGACATGCCTTCAAAACCTAAACTCGAGGAAATGGACGTTAGAGAGATCCCTCCACCCCAGCCACCTCCGATGACAAGATTGATTCCTCCACCAGAAGACGAGGAGGTCCTCGATGAGGACATAGATGATACGATGGAAGATGTATCCGATATACAATCGATGCCCATACCTATTCCGCAATCTATATCTTACCAATCGGAGATCATGTCGCCTTCAAGCTCTGCTTGGAGCGCTCCTGCTACCTATGGCCCATACATTGGGCCGTTTGCTGGGTTAGGAGCGAGGAATTGGTTTGAGCAGGCGCATCATGGAAGCCCTGAGGCAGAAAGAATGGGGCTGTGGGCTGGCTGACAGAAATGTGGTGGCGTTGTAGCAAGTAAATGCACCAATGAAGGTAACGGACTTATTCGCTGGGAGAGTCGAGATGATCATGGTATTGATAACGCCCGTTCAATCGCCGATACAATTGCTATCGGAAATGAAATCATGATGGAAGCGAAGCGGACCGATCAAAAGGGTTGTGGGTGGACAGGCACAATGATGAGGGCTTTTGCGAGTTGCCCCATTAGGAAGCTCCTTGCAGCTGAACATGGTACCCCACGTTTTCAGCTATCAATCACCAACGCACGTCTTGCATCCTCGGACCATGTCAGCAACAAGCTGCAGGTGCAATATATATATACGATCTAAAGCTTCATGATACGCTACAATGGCAGCTACCTGCCTTCTGTAGCATGCTTGGACAATCTTCCATCACATACCCTTGTCAATATATTCCTCTCAAATCCTCCCCTTTCCTCCTCCCACCGATCTTTAATTCATTGCAGCATCGTTCAAGCTACCATATGATTTTCCACCACTATGGCCTTGTGTACAGCCCAATTAGCGTTTCAATATTCACAAATAATATGCCCTTGCCACTCATTCTGTATACTGCCTTGATTTCCCTTCAAATTATATCAACACCACTCCCATGCCAAATACATGCTGCTTCAACCATCCAGGCAGCGAGCTCCTCCAGACTCAATTTCGATTCTGGGACACAGATCCCGTAACGGGAGCAGCTAAGCACTAACCACTGGACCATTCACGGTCTTTGGAATCACTACCACCAAGACTCCTTCCCAAATCCATCCCAATATCGTCCGTAATATGAACATCCCAGGCCCAACCATTGGCCTTACTGCGCTACATCTTACAATTAAATTACTACCAACGGTCTTTGATTGAGTTGCTGGCTCAATAACCCTGCTTGATACTTGTCTTATTGTCCGAGCTGTTCTGCTTCCTACTTGCTTTGCGGTCGAGTGAACGTGATGGTGCTGGGGCTGCTAGGGCTGTTGGTGCTGTTGGTGCTGCTGGGGCTGCTGGGGCTGCTGGGGCTGCTGGGGCTGCTGATGTTGTTGTGGTTATGATTTGTACTAGTACCACTGGTGATGGCCACAGTATTACAAGGGAATTAAAGGAAATGGTGGACAGGGTTGGGTTCGTATGCGTTTTTGGCGGGGGAGGGGATCAAGTGGGGAGATTGAAAGGGTGTTGGGGGCGTGGAGGGCAGGGGCGAATGCTAGTGGTCAGTGTGGTGGGAATCGGTTGGATTAGATTTGTTATCATTTTCATCCGGTGGAGAGAAATCAGGATAGGACTTCTGTTTCTATGCAGTCTGGTAAGTTTGAATTCAATATATTTTCCTTTTTTTCTTCTGTATTCTTCCTTTGACTTTGTGTTCGTGGGGTTGGGGGGCAGATTGGATTGCTAATGGAGTCGGTAGATGGTCCGAATTCGTGTCCGCAGGAGGGTTTGCCGAAGAGTTTGAGTAAGAGAATGGATCATGAAGTCATGCACCTAACAGGAATGTTTAAGCTGGGTTCAACTTATTAAGCTCCTCTAAAGCCGCAAATTTCTTTATCAGCCACTTATCAAGTGCGAAAAAAATATAACAAAGGGTTAGAAACCTCTAGAACTGCAATTACTAGAGATGTTATTAGGATTGACTTATTGGGCATTAGCTTTGTATGCATACCTTATGCTCCATTCTCGTACCTGTCCTACCTCTTCTGTGCCGGGTAGTTCTTGAGGGGAGGAAGGAAGGGGAGGCATAGCTAGGTAAGGTGTACCTAGGGATGGCGGCCAAAGGAGCATCAAATACACGCAGATGGTTAATAGCATATTGTGGAGTAAGTCTATGCTTGGATTGATTCCATTAATGACTTGATGTCATTGACTCTATTAGAGACTGAAGGTCGTCCTTCCCTAAACCTCTGCTGGCTACCTAGCCTTGCTGGGCGATCTTCATGGCGTTAGCTTTGAGAACTCTCTATTGCTCCCTGGTTTTATTACCTTTCGACTTGATTATTATGCCGTAACACTCTAACTCGAGTGCAATTCGAATTTACACAATCACACGGCCTTATACGCCTTGCCTGTGAGCCTCAACAAGTAGTCGTCTTCCTTCCTGTCGAAATAATGCTGCGTACGAGAAGGCGTCACAATAAGATCTGCGGCGAATTCTGGGATAGTTGCTAGCCATTCGCGGACACCTGTGTCTTTATCCACATTGCACGTCACATACCAGTCGACAAAGACCTTGCGGAGACTCGAGGCACGGGAGGTGTACTTATAAGCTATTTCGACTGCGCGGCGCTCCGGAGGGACCTGCTCCTTACGATCGTAATACGATGATCCTGTCGCTCGGAGCTGCTCTTTGCCGTGTGCGCGGAGCTTGATACAAATGTTCAACATGACGGTTTCCACGTCATATTTTTCGGCAAGTACGTATAGCTGGGCAGCCTCTACCTCTTTCTCGCCAGCGGACCTCGCATCTTCGAAAATATCCATGCTGAAGCTCTTAGAGTAGATACATGCGATGAGGTGGCCAAACAAGCCTGGGTCGTCGCCGGAGAAGTCCAAAACTTGCTCTGAATCCTCTTCAGGTTTGGAGGTGAAGGCTTTGCGGAAGAGTGGTGATGCATCGAAGAGCGTGTCTTCATGAACTTGAAAGTCTACTTTGTCCTTGCCGACATAAAGCGTGACCGTCTTAACGTGGGCAAACCTATGTTGCGTCCACTGGTCAGTTCCAGGCTTTGCGCAATACCTGAACTTGACCTACTTTGGTTTTTTGGGGGAAGGTGAGCCTACCGGCGTGTTCGAGGCCGACATCTTTTTGGGGGACGATGCGCGTTCCGTATTCGAGGCCGACATCTTTGTGGTACATGAGATCAGAAGAAGGAGCTGGAAGGACGGAAAGTATTTGTTTACAGATTCACTGCATCCAAACGCCCGGACTTTATCCGCTGACCCCCTAATCAGGTGACTTGTCGAGGTGTTGACCCCTTCGTTCACAGTGCAAACTTCAGAATCGCGGAGAAAAGTCGGTATCCTCCGATATGTATCTAAAGGGCCAGATGGTCTTTGTTAGCTGCCTCAACAACTTGAGAGAGATCTTTGATAACTGGGCAAGGCTGTACGACTTAACCGCTGCACTAGATGACGTTGTGCAACCCTAACCTTCGGAATCGCGGAGAAATCTCAACCCTCTCCGACAGATCACATGACCCTGGCTGTCTCTATGCCCGACCTTGTTGACTAGGCGAGGCTGCACTAGCTAATAGCTTCAATCCAATAGATTTGGTGTTAAAAAGTGGTCCGGGAGCCCGCAAACCTCTCCGCCAAGATCCGTGGGCTTCCGGACCACTATTGAATAATACCTCTCAGTCATTTTAGATGACTTTTGAGAGCTGTTGATCATGATCATCTAGGGTTGCGGAGAAAATGGAGTCTACTCCAAGATGAAATGTCACAGAGACAGATGATAGATGACCTTTCCACAAAGCCAGGAAAGTATAGTCCTAATCTATGTCATGGTAAAAAGGAAGCCGTTTTCTGCTTCCACGAGCCCCTTCCTTCTCCTCCTCAACGGGGATTTCGGTTGAATGAAGGCACCCAGGGGCTTTGATCTGAATTTGCTGGTCTGTGCTTGGAAAAGGTCGGGATTGTGCTGATTTCGACCCATCGGGTAGATGTAATGGCGTGGAGGATTTGGGTAACACCTGTGTAGATGGGGAAGGCGATACCGAAACCTTTGGTGTACTTGAGTTCGATCCTCTTATTGAGGTCCCGCACGGTAAAACATGCAGCCACGATAAGAAGTAATCATTGAAGTTTGTTAAGGTACGGCCAAATCGTCTCGGTCTATATAACAAGATTATCAGAGTAAGTATCAGAGTGACGGGAATCCTAACGTACCTGTGGGATTGTATTTCCTCATATATGATGTCTCCCCAATCACCTAGTAGTTCGATCCACTCATATCTCTTAAACCCCAGGACTGCTTCGCCATCTCCTATCGCTTTACGTGCTATTTCCCATGCAGCGTATTCATCAAGGTCGTCATCACATCCACGAATGAAGTTGTAGACGAAGAGTTTTACATCGAGATTTGTTGCGCTTTCATGTATGACTTTGGGAGGGGTGAGTCGCATGTATGATGGTAATGATTGTCTTCTAGTGGCCATCTCGGTGGAAGTGATTTGAGTTGATGAGGTTAGGATGCACGGTTGGCGTATGGAGTGATGAGAAAGTCAGCGATACTTTCTCGGCGACAAACTTTGTTATGATAAACCAACGCATTTTTGGTATTGGCTACGGGCATTGAGAGACCATCTCTCAAGGTTTCTTTTTCCATGTACTGTATAGTCAAGGTGTATTATAGCACGGGGCTGGCATGCAAACTACTCTTAGAATTTCCTGCCGTAAGAAGGAAGGTGCTACTGGATTAGTCAAAATTAGCTTAAGTAGCAGGGACCTCCCACCAGTAGAATCTCATCCTTTTCCACCTCCACCAAGACCACCTATTGGATCTCCGTAGGGAGTTTCACATATCAACCGTAAGGATGACCACACGATAAGTGTTGATTGGCGCTGACAGACTTAGCGTGCCAAGAGTGCAAGCCCATGAACATGCCCCTCGAAGGGTGCCAAGACGACAGCCGCCCAAGGGCCATTGATATGAGGCTCTTGACACCTACGAAGTACGAGGCAGTATCAGGCATAGCTCGACCCAAAGATCTAGAGCTGTCATTGAGCTCCTTGGGCCGCGCCGCCAAGTCGTTGTGCAAGGCAACATGGCAGGTACTCGATACTTTTTCACATCCGAAGACCAGCTTATTAGCAGAGTAAAGCGTTATGGACCCTTTACCTTCTTGTTGCCTGCGGTAAGTTTTGGCACCAAGAAAACTCTTTCTATGCTGATTGATTGGTAGAATAGTTCTGTTTGGTGATTGTGAGCCCTGTAGCTGAAGTACCTTCCGCATACCTAGTATTGGTCGAGCCTCGCTCCAGTGTACCACTATTTTCCTCGAGATTTCCTGCGTTTTGGTTATTCAGCTAGCGTTCTGAGTCCAATAGCGAGCACATTACGATGATTTGGTCGCCCCTCAAGCAAGAGCGCGGGGAGATCCGACTGCTTACTCTATGTCCAGGGACTTTCGAGAAGGACATCCAGTGCAAGCTACGCATAGTTTCCTTGGATCAACGCCCCAATTACGTTGCGCTGTCCTATTGCTGGGGTGATCCGAATGATCGTGCTACAATAAGCCTCAATGAAGAAGAAATCCCAGTAACGAAGAGCCTCGCAACTGCTTTGAAGTATATGCGACGGAATGACGAAGAGGTGATCCTATGGAATGATGCGACCTGTATCAATCAGAATGACAAGGTTGAAAAAGGATCGCAGATCATGCTAATGGGACAGATTTATGCTGGAGGCAAGTCGGACACTTGATCATCACTTGGTAAACACTAATCGATGTGCAGCTTCTCAAGCATGGGTATGGCTTGGAGAGAGTGCAGACGGTAGTGACTGTGCCATGGACCTTCTCAACTCTGTCACTACCATGCAATTAGATGACTTAGACTATCAACCGGACCCCAACGCATGGGGAGCTATCAACTGCCTGTTCAAACGTCAATGGTGGACACGACTTTGGGTAGTACAAGAAATTCTTCTTGCTAGAAGGACCATCGTACATTGTGGTGGAAAGGCTGTAGACATAGAAAAATTTGTACAGTTCAAAGCTATGGAAAGCCGGTACAGAAGAAGAAATGGATCTCGACTGCAGTCGATATCATCGCCCATGAGTCACATTCTCTGGGACTGGAGGCGAGTCAGAGATAGTATTGCCAATAACAGGATGACTCTCTTCGAAATGATATCGCTGACTGGAGAGTCTAAGTGCCAAGAAAAGAAAGACAATATCTTCGCACTCCTAGGCCTATGCACACTCCAAGAGAGCAAATACTTCTTGTCCGACTACCAACTTTCTGACCGCTCGCTTATGGTCAAAGCCGCCCAATACTTTATGAATACACGCGAGCTTCGGAGCCCATTGAAATTTCTGCAGACACACCAAGATGGCAAGACGATCTCGCTTCCATCGTGGGTGCCAGACTTTACCAATGAAGATGTCGGTGGTCATCTTATGATACCTATATTCAAAGGCTACACGCCATACAAAGCCGGTGCGGACAACAAAGCTTGGACAAAGCTTGGGCTCCCGGCTCTGGCACCGGAAATTCTCCGCCGTATGTGTATATATACCTTCGGGCCCACCCTTGGCCTCATCCTGGGCATTATCATCGGGTATATCTCCTGGATAGTGACACGTCGCATGAACTCCGCCTCCGCACGCTTTGGCGACGAATACTCAGAGGAGACGCTAGTTCTCAGTGGCTTGAAAGTAGACGTCATCTGCTTCGCTTCCAAGATGCCCTCGGTAGAATACTATACAGGCACGGACTTGAAAGAAGATATAGAAAGAAAGCAAAAACGCCGAGAGACTACTATAGCTACTTGCCAAGAATGGGAGCAGCATGTGCAGAAGATGGGCATGGAGACAAACCCATACGCGACGCTGCATGGTCGAAGGGAAGCCTTCTGGCGAGCTCTAATTGCAGATCGTGATCTTGCCTTAAAAGGGCCTCCCATATTAAGTGACGACTTCGCCGGACGATTCGAGGCCTGGATAAGTGAGGATGAAGGGAAGGAGAACCATGAATTACATACCCGGCCATATAGCGATGCTGCTGTATGGCGGTGCATTAAAAGGTCTTTTGTCACTACCTCAAAAGGGTATCTGGGTCTTGCACCTTGGGGCGCCTGCGAAAATGACGTGGTTTGTGTGCTCAGAGGCGGTGATGTACCATTTGTTCTGAGGGAGAAAGTACATGGGTATTGGGAGCTGGTAGGAGAGGCGTATTTGCATGGGATAATGGATGGGAGTTGGGTCCGAAAAGCTGTGAAGGAGGATGTGATGGATTTCAGGATCATTTGAGACGCGGTACACGAATAGATGAGGGTCGGAGTTGGTCGTTGGCTTGATTGAGGTGATGATCACTCTGTATGAGTTGAGGTAAGAGTGTTGAATCCGGCGTTGAATGGCTGTGCGGAAGAGCGCTCTTTCAGAAGCGTGAATGTAGGAGCATCTAATTTCTATATAGTGATGCTTATCATCAAACCTTGTGGAAAGCGTCATATGGGCCGCGAAATTTGGCTTATTGCGGTAAAGACTACAAAGTCCCCGGACGCTACATCGGCCAATGCCACTGTGCCTCTTGTTTGGCCGGCCTGGTCATTCAATGGGTGGAGCAGTACGCGATCTTGACTGGTGAAAGGATACGGGAGGAAAAGAGTGCCGATCTGAGAGCGTAACCGGTGATATATCGTGTTTCGGCAATCGTAAAGTTTGGGTAGTTGTTTAGAATGGTAGTTATTTAGAATAGTAATCTGTGAGTATTATCAAAGTTTGTAGACCTCTAAAGGTCTAGCAGAGCCAGGGGTATCCTATCTAGTGTATAGATACGAAAGGTCAACGCCGTCAGTCGACTCAGCTGACCGATATTTGGGGTCCTTGCCCATGTCCAACGCCAAATGCAATATCTTACATATGCGCCATAACGCAGCTCAAGGTGTTGGACTTCCTTGTCCTCCACCTCCTTTCAATTTGCTGAAACTAAGTTTCAACTTCGGCTTCGGGACCTCGCCCCCAATACTTCCCTCAAGACCCGTCGGTGTGCTCTCCACACTCGACGTAGATGGCGTGCTCTGAAGCGTCGGCTTCTTTGGCACCGCGAACTTGAGTTTGAGGGGTGGTAGCATGGTGTTAGCCGTATTGGTGTTCTCGCGACTATGTGTAGGATGCTGGGAGGTTTGTGATTGAGATGGGATCTGTCGCTTAGGTAAAGGGGTAGTGCGGACACGAGAGGAGGGAGAAAATAGGACTTTGCCTTTACCGACTTTCCGGCAGGTCCAGTAGCGGGGGTATTTGAGCACGACAACCATACTAGTGGTGGGGGTGTATAGAAGTTCGCATAGGTCCAAGAGATCACCCATTTGTTGGAGTGAGAGGGTAGGCGAGGTGATGGCGTTCCAGAGCTCTGTCTTTAGAACAGGATTTGCGGACAGTTCGTCTCTTAGTGCATTGAGAGCTCCTTGAATGGTTTGCTTTCTTGCTAGATCGGCCTGTCGGGCTTCTGTTGACGACTCTTGCTCGATGACTAAGCCATCTTGCTGGGCCACTTGTGCTTTGGCGGTTTCTAAATGCTCACCAATTGCTGTTGAACCTAGCGTCTTTTCGAAGATGCGAAGCATATTCTCTCGCACGTATGGCGAAGGGTCTGTGCCCAGCACAAAGAGGAACCAGCGGAGGATGGCATCATTCTTGATCATACCAAGGGACATAAGGTTACCAAAAGCGTTGAGGCGTAGATATTCCGAGGTACCATCAGGCGTATATTGTAAGAAGTCTGCTGCCCTGGTCTCGATGATACCAGCCCTTGCTAATATTCGCTTGCAATCAAGAGCAGTGGTCGATAGAACATTATGATACGACGGTATCCATTCATCAATGCGTCGATATCTGTCAATCTCGTCCAAGCAAGCGCTGTGGAATAATTCATTATCTCCATCATCCTCGAAATCGTCAAATGCTCGTTCAGCAGGTGGAGGTCTCGCCGCCAGAGCTTCGGCCAGCGCCTTCATCAAGCAGGCAAGGTAGTGGCAGTCGGAAAACTACCTTTTCTTTAGCACTTTACTCATGGTTGAAAGGGTGGAGAGCTTGCCTCATTGTTGGAATTGTCATTGAACTTTAATTTTTCGTAGAGAAACTTCCTCACCTCGAATGGACTTCTGCCCTCAGCATTTCGGATCTTCGCTATGGCTTGTGGAATTGCTGTCTGTATATAATACAACGCTCTGTCAGAAAAGTCATTTGCACGGGTCATTGCTGAATCGCTGTAGCAGAACAATTCCTGGAAGGCCTTTTCGAGGTGTCGACGGCCGATCCACTTCAACTCATCCCTCGCATTCCGTGCCAAGACTTCTGCTGCTGCTGTGCGAATACCATGGAAGTATCGCTGATCCATTAAAGTGCGAATCAGTATTGTCGAGACTAGTGGGTGAGGCTGTACGGTGGATATCCATTGCACCGACTTGTAATGTCAATATCTACTTTCCTTAGGGTTCCGGGTGGACTTACTTCTAATTGGGCCACAACGTCTCTGTCTTGTTGGAGCTGAGAGACCCACATATAGGATTGCATATTGACAGTCATTTTACAAATCCACTCGAAGTCTGCATCCATTCTTATCCATTCATAAGACTCTTGGCTCATTTTGTCTTCGTCATCCTTGCTCCAATCAGACAAATCCCATTCACGCATGTCTTCCTCCGACTGCAGCACATCGCCCAAAGAATACAGTAGAACATCGTCCCCCACACCTGCAGCGTAATCCGTTCCTGCAACGGCCGCTGTCCTTTCTCTTTGCCGTCTACTCCGCTTTAGGCGTTTGTACTTAGTGTTGTAGGGAATATCGAATGTTGTCTTGGCTTCTTTGATTTCAATTATGTGCTCGTAGGGTGTCCCATCCGCTTCATGGATACGTATAGTCATTGGGCCCTTTTGCAGTATTAGTGGCTATCTGCATATTCATACCACGTATGACCTACAGTGAACGCTTGCTGAACAGTGCCGGCGTATACAGGAACCTGATCTTCTTTGACGTCTCGAATGAATGTGCTGCTCTCTAGATCGCGATCTTTGGTAGGTTCAGATTGTACTTGATGTATCGACATCTCTACCACAAGCTTCTTTTTGTTAAATCTCTGACTGACACGAAACCTTGGACACCCAGCACCTTCAACCCATTGTGCAAAAAAGTTGTCGAGCTTTAAGTGACCTAATTTCTCGCAGACTTTGATAAAGGAAGCAGAGTCTAGGGCGCCATTGGGAAGGTCACCAATTCTAGCGTTCAAGAATATGCGTGATATGATTCGAGAGAGACCCGCAAACCCGCCAGCTTTGGTAAGCCTTCGATCCAGTATGAAAAGCACAAGTGGTGCTTTGAGTTCCATGAATTCGAGCTCCAAATGATCGAGAGTGATCAGAGGTCCCGTGTCCAACAATGATGGTCGAGCAACATCAAGCTCGACAACTTGATCCGCTGCTCTTTTTTGGTTGTAACGGTATTCGTTATTGCCCGACAGCTTCTTCATAAAAACATCAGTCATGAAGTATGCTATCCCTATGATTACCCAGAAGTCCGAAGAGTCCTTCGGCACGATATTTATACCCATCCATTGGACTGCTAGAGCGTGGACAAGCTGACGACTAACCCGATATAATGGTTCTATTATATCCTCTGGGAATAATAAGCGATTGCTGCAAATTGACAACGACCCCGTGTCAACAATGTCCGAAGATAATTCATCAACAAAGCAGAGCTTGTAGTTTGAGAATGGATATGACCCATAGGTCAAAGCAAAGAAGTCCATAGCCTACCATTTTTAGTCTCATGATACGGTCTGCATCTGGAGGCCTTACCTTCGCTAAGGGGAGACAGGTGTTTTTTGTCTCACCACTTCTGCCAGGTAGACAAAAGCCGTGAACGGGCACAGTGTTCTGTCCAAGTCTTTCGTCTTCGTCACTCTCACGAAACTCCGCAAGGTCGACGTGCTCGAATGGCCCTATAGCAAAACCAACATGCTGCGCTGATATAGGTGTCGTGCATGTGAAGGAAGTGGTCTTTTTCGTGGGATCTCGAGGATCAATAATCTGTAAAGATGAGCTGATATCACCAGCTCAAGGACACGGATTCCTCACCTCGTCGGTCATGTCTCCGGTGCAGATGACGGCTAAATCGAGTGCCTTGTCCTCATCACTGAAGTCATCATACTTATCACTGCCGCTTGAATCATTGTGGTTTCCATTAGCACCGTTTGAACGGGGTTGCACTTTTGAGCCTGTGAAACTTCGAAGAGCATCTCCAATAGTCTTCTGGCATTTAATTGAAATCTCCCATGTAGAACGTGAAGTCAGGTCATCAGTGCATGGAAAGAGGCAACACGCAGCACCAGGTGACAAAGAGTTCGTTGTGTATGCATGAGGATAACGTAGGTCGCCTTCATCCCAGCCAACAAAATGCATGCCATCTCGAATGTTTTTAACCACAAACTCGATATTGACTGTAATTGGAGTGAAGCGGGCTGTCTGTTCGACCCCAGTCCGAGTGCTCTGAGTCAAGTCAATCGCAGTAACTGAGTCCGCCCTTGAGCCTGTTTTACCCAAAGTTTTTGATAACAGTATTCCTTGCGCCTCTTCAGAGAAAGGGTCCAGCTCATCTATCTTGGTGTTTTTAGGCAGGTGTAGTAACAGCTCTTGATCCGGTGGATCTTTGAGCTGGCCTTCCACCTTCTGCTGTAGCATGTGATATTGGTGAACACCTGCTTTCCAGGGAAGCTTCGCGCGACTATAAGGATCCTGGTACGACGCACCAGGGCAGGGCTTGTTGTTGACTACAAGGCGGGAGAGTATACATTGCCGGCAATTAAGTCGGATGGTCTTTAATTCCTTGGAGTGAGGGTTGAGAACGATCTCTGTCCGGCCCTTGAGGCTTTGGGTTGGAAGGTCTATGTCCAGCTCGACTCTCTGGTGCGAGATTGAGAATCCTAGCTCAGGTGCCTGTGGGCTTGGGAGCTCTGAAGACGGTGCCATAAATGATTATCAGAACGCCTAGGGAGAGCGCATGAGATTTGTAGGTGTTGATAGCGAACGGATTGTTTCCAGTTGTACGACAGACATAGTGCCTTCAGTCCTGGACCTCTTGCCGATGACAAGAGCACCTCGACTCGGTTAGGCTGAGCAAGGAACCATCAGCATAGTGTCGAGACAGGGTGCACCACCAACACAGCCAAGTAGGACAACTGTTGACTCTGTTGACTTGTAGCAACTCAAAGTTGCGCAGCTTAGATCCAATGCTTTCACGGAAGCTACCCGGCGTTTAGGTTGGAATGTTTACCCCACGCCGGCGAACTTTGACTTAATCAATCGTAGTCCTCTAGTCAGTCTCTCACTACTTATCTTGAATCACTCTCCAATTGTATCAATATACCTCGTACTAACTCTCTACGATGGCTCTTGCCCCGAAGTTTGCAGGTCAAGCCTATTCCGCCGGCGTCTCTCCTAGAGCGATACACACCATTGAACTCTGTAAGTGCCGCCTCACTATTTGTTCATCCCGAGGGACTTTTCATTGAGACAATTTCAATCCACGGATCTTGATTATGTATGCCCTTTCTCCGCCAAGATGTTCAATACATTATACACTTCAGTCCTCCCACTCCTACCAAAGAAATACCCCTCCAAAGTCCAGTTTCTCTTTCGACAGCAAATCCAACCCTGGCATCCATCAAGTACACTTGTCCACGAGGCGGGTGCCGCGATACTACGTCTCTCTCCTGAGAAATTTTGGCCTTTCAGCGCGGCGCTTTTTGAACATCAAAAAGAGTACTTCGATGTGAACGTGGTGCATGAAGCCAGGAATGCGACGTATAAGCGGCTGGCGAAATTAGCGGGTAGCGTAGGTGTGAATGAGAGAGCTTTCTATGAATTGCTCGAGATCTCAGACAAGCCGGGCGAAGGGGGGAGCTTGAATATAGGCAACAAGGTGACGGATGATGTGAAATTGATGGTGAAGGTGTGCGACACTTATGCCGATTGAGGTGGGAGCTCGCCTAATGTCTGTATAGGCAAATCGACGAACGGGTGTCCATGTAACACCAACTGTGCTATTCAATGTCAGTATATCCGTGTCCCAGAAACGCAATGACATCTGATTTTTCTGTTAGGGCATCGAAGAAGGAAGTATCTCAAGCAGTTTCTCCGCTCAGGATTGGGAACATTGGCTGGAAAAGAACATCAAGTGATATTCGTGAGCAATTGGCCATCCAGTTGCGCCGGACTATTACAAGGTCAAATAGCTTCTTTGGTATGATGCTGCTAGTTCTGGTGGTTAAATACAGAGTCGAGTCGTGACATGATTTCTTTATTTCTTTACCCATCCCGTCCAGCAACGCCCAAAGGTGAAATCTCTATCCACACAGAATTGACAAGGGCAATAGGGCGACCTATTGATGTCGTAGTCACACGCTGAAACGCAGGAGGGCGGAAAAGCATGAAAGCCTCTTTTGAAGCTGAATCGCAAAGAGAGGCTATCGATACTGGCCATTAATGTGCCACAGGAGGCTGATAGTTGATCGGTCGCCTTATTTGCATTAGGAGGCTCTGTGTAGGGAGTAATCCACATGTACTCACTTGAAGAGAAGGATATGCGGCTCTGGCTCATGAACCTCGTAATGCTCCCAGCCAAGGCTCTAATTCCCAGTCAGTGGCACTATCCTGACCAACCCACGAGAGTCAGACTCAGACCTACCTGAGTGATGCCCAGTCCTCTCCATTCTTCTTCCCACAGTAACTTCAGGGTTCCCTTCGATGGATCAAAGTAGTCTTTTGGTATTCTCTTCACCATATCTTTGGGAAGTTGAACATGGCGATATTCGAACTCGTCGTCGGAATATCTAGGGGAACATCATTAGCAACAGTGCAGCGGCCCTCGATATGTTGCGATGCGCACCGTGATGAATAATGTATGGACTCTATAAATTCCTCCAGCCTATCCCTCTCTGCCTCTGTAAGCATTCTTGGCTGTTTGTTCCTTCTATCATGGTCCATAGCAGCCATTTTTCTTTGAATTCGCCGTCCGAGGGATGTGCACACTCAGGTTGGTGCTACCGTAGCTGCGAAGTTCGACCACTTCCGCCGGCGAATGAGGATTGGAAGGGCGTGAGTCGAATTTGGCAACTCTCTAGACGGCGTGGAAAGGTGTCCTGCACCTGGGCACGTAAGTTGAGCAAAAATCTTGCAGGAGCAAGCTGCAGCATAGAGCACAGAAGCAGTGGCTAGAGCAAAGTCATGAGAAACTTGAAGATTGTAGAGTATGGAAGCTGCATCTTAGGTGGGTAAACAACGGCTGCCTTTGCGATTTCGGAATTAGCGGGGCACACAGAATGCTTGGCAAAGTGTCTAACCGCTTTTGCTTTAAAACTGCAATTGGTGGACAGTCTCTCACTGAGCTGCGCAGTGGTCTACAAGTTACAGCAAATTCGCGTATTATGTGATGTTCCATCTCCCTGATTGACAGATACTCTGTATCGCAGACCGTTTGTTGAGCTGTGTCTGGCTATCGTCGCGTTCAAGGCTACCTAGAGTTGCGCATTGTTGCCAACCAGATTCGCCAGCTTCAGATCACCGACCATCACCCCCTTGCCCAACTCTTCAAGACCGGCGCATCACCAAAAGTCGCAGACCATATTGCAGTCTAAGCTTCGATCGTAGAGGGTGTTCGAGGTGGTCTGGTATAAGGTCTCAATCTCCCCACCGCACCCTGGTGAGCCTCCTGCGACCGCTCGATTCTCGAAGATGAGCTCCAAGCGCAAAGCCGCTCCAGTGCCGGCGACAGCTGCAGACGAGGTCGAGAGTCCAGCTTCAAAGCGAAGAAAATTAGCAGTATGTGCAGTGCTCTTCCTATCTTGTTGATGTGGGCTTGCGCGCTGGTGTCGGTAGTTGTAGAAGTTACGGGGTACAAGAAGTTCAAAAGCATTATCCGTCACTGCCTTTTCGCTAGGGCCTTGCCTTTGGCACCTCACCATTGCACCTCCTGGTCACGCTATTGGACCTTTACTGCAACCACCGGCCCAAACGTTACACATTACAATGATCATGACTGACTCATATTCTCTTCAAGAATGGCATAGACGAAACACCGGAAGGAACCACAAAGACGGGCCTTGCTTTCTTAGAGCAGCTCAAGAATGCACGCGACAAGCAGTATGTCACTCCAAACTCTGTGCGCAATCCATAGCTAGAATGATCCTACTGATGATATATTCTATCAGAAATTGGCCAATTGCTACGCATTTCTTGACTCTTCCAGACCGGGTACGCTTCGACTCTTGTTGATATATGGCAACAGTTGCTAATGCAACATCTACATATAGAAGAAGTTACCTGACTACTATGAGAGGATCGGCCTTCCCATGGCGTTGGAGATTATCGAGGTTAGAAAGTAGCTCTCTGCGTCACTATGATTGCTATAAGACATTCCATGTCCCACTCGATGTAGATTTGTGGATATGAAACTGATGCTCAATTGTGCTCCAGAGAAAGCTGAATGCCCACGAATACCCAAATATGACCTTTCTAGAGGGTGACCTCAGACGTATGATCAGCAATGCAAAATCTTTCAATGAGAAGCGTTCACAAGTCTTCTCCGACGCTGAGAAGATCCGCAAGATTCTCTCAAGATATATGGAAGAACACAACCCGGCCTACAGGTCCTCTGACTATACCGCTTACACTACACCTGTTCCTCCCGATTGGCAGGAGAAATTGCAACAACGGAAGGCTGCTCAATCGCAGGATACCAACATCAAGGATGATCCTGAGGATGAAGAGAAGCCCACTGGGAGGCGCACCCGTCTTGTAACGCACGTAGGGTCGTCATCAGCAGCCAGCAACCGTAGAGCAAGCTCAACTCCAGCAGTACAAGATGCTGAAGGCGCATATGAAAGCTTTGAAGGCAATACCTTTCAGCAAGCGCAAGAGAAGATCATGACCGAGATGATCAATTACAGGGATGATCAGTAAGTCAATTTCTATAACTCGAAGTGCTGTTTGCTTAGTACACATGACAGGGATCAATTGATATTCGCACCTTTCATTCATCTTCCCTCCAGAACTTTGACCGATTACTACCGAATCATCAAACGCCCAGTATCTCTGAAGAGCGCCCAAAAGCTTGTCCGTGGTATCAAGGGACGTGATCCGCCTACAGGATCCACATTCCTGAAAAGCTGGCAGGCGTTCGAGGACGAGGTCAGCTACATCTGGAAGAATGCGCGTACCTACAACGAAGATGGTAGCGCTATCTCCGAATTAGCTGGTGAGCTCGAGGTAATTAATCCTATACACAGTGCGCGAGAGCTTGCGCTGACGTGTCACACAGGAATACTTCCACCGTCGTGTGGCAGAGGCGAAGCGAGCTGTTGCCGAACCCCCTCAGCCCAGAGTAAAACTTAGGATGCCTGCTAAGTCTCCGGAGCCTTCAAAGATTACGTTAAAGTTTGGAGGGCAAAAAGGGAGTGGCTCCGTTGCGATGTCGGTAGATAACGAAGCCCTCAAGCGCCAACAGGACCTCGTACGGGCAGGGGCCAATGGCCACACAGGTAGCATAGCAACCTGGTCCCGCGATTCTTCCCTTGACTCACCCAATATTACAGGCACAACACGCCCACCTCATGACAGAAGTGGATCGACTGAACACGCCATGAACGGGCTCAAAGCTGAAGCATCTCATGGGCAATCGCCAGCACTCAATGCAATCCAAATGAACGGAGTGAATGAAGTTCGGCGAAGTCCAAGCGCTGCCAATCTGAACATGCCTCCTCCAATGAATTTGTCCTCTCGACTACCAAGCGGCAGTCCACACCCACAATCTCTTGCAAATGGTGCCGTTCCGACCAGCCAACCGCCCGCTACACCCTTTAATACTCGTTTTAGACAGCCAGGAAAAGGTAAATCCTGGAATTCTGCACCATTGGAATTCGGCTAACTGTGATACTGTGGTAGATGCATCTGACGCACTCATCACAAACCTTAACATCGCGACTCACCATGGTCTCAACATAACAGACCATTTCAACCTTGACATACCTGCATCCGCTACTCGTACACAGCAGTCAGTGACCATGACATTACCTTTCACCCACTACTTCCTCCGTATTACGCCTACTGTCTCCCCAAGTCTAATGCATCGGCCCAGCAAGACTATTGTAACATGCGGCAATAATCGCTTGCACCAAATCCCGCAAACAGGGGAACCTGATCCAAGGCGACCAGTCTACGAGACTCGCGTTGTTCCTGGGGTCAATGCAATAGAGGTTGAGGTTATTGCTGGGCCTCCACGGGGTGCACCAAAGGTTGGATCTGGGCAAGAGATTGAGTTTGAAAAATTCACTGTTTTCGTCCATCTTCAGAGGACATGATATTGGAATTATTTTGAGTGGGAATGAAGTTTAGCTTGTACATATTATCAAGGCATATCACCCCAAGCGTGGTGTTTGGGGGATTAAGCGCATGCTCAGAGACCTTTTAGCATTACCAAGCAATAGCATTATTTGACATCGAGTACGATAATAGACTCATTGTGTTGAATCAGGTAGCAGCTTCACCTTTTGTGGCCTTTCTGGGTCTAACCCGCAGTGGGTAGCCGTATTATTGAAGTGCGCTAATTGCGGGTACGATCTCCGATAATTTTTTTGGCACACCGTAAAGAAATTCTGTTGAAGCTTCATCCTGCACGAGTATACGCAGCTCTCTCTCCTACGGTCCTGCGGATAATTAATTTCTGGGATATACTTCTTGAATCCTACGAAATGGCCGACGAAGTCTACGAAGGTGCCATAGGCATAGACTTAGGTAAAACCAGACCCACAAAAGAGTTGTGCCCTGCTAAAAATTGACTAGGCACCACATACTCATGTGTCGCAAACTACGAAGGGACCAATGTCGAGATCAGTACGTGACATGATACTGCAGCCTTGAAAGCTTGAATCTGACCGTATCGTATCTAGTTGCCAACGAGCAGGGCAGTTTCACAACACCCTCGTTCGTTTCTTTTACCGATCAAGAGCGATTAATTGGCGAGTCGGCGAAGAACCAGGCTGCTATGAATCCCGCCAACACAATCTTTGATATTAAGTCAGACACACACCGAAGCCTTCTCGAGCGGATTGAATGCTAATGACTCGGCCAGACGACTCATTGGACGAAGATTCGACGATCCCACAGTCAAGAAAGATATCGAATCATGGCCTTTCAAAGTTGTGGATCAAGGCGGAAATCCTATGGTGCAAGTGGAATACTTGGGAGAAACCAAGACTTTCTCTCCGCAGGAAATATCTTCCATGGTTCTCATGAAGGCACGTCGATCTTTTGTTGAGAGGCTCACTCATGCTAACCCTCAGCGTAGATGAAGGAAGTTGCAGAGACTAAGCTGGGGAAGAAGGTCAAAAAAGCTGTCATTACAGTGCCCGCTTACTTCAATGACAACCAGCGTCAAGCTACCAAGGATGCAGGAGCTATCGCCGATCTACAAGTTCTTCGGATTATTAATGAGCCTACTGCTGCTGCCATTGCCTACGGTCTGGGCTCGGGGAAGTCTGAGAAGGAGAGGAATGTCCTGATCTACGATCTTGGAGGAGGAACTTTTGATGTGTCCTTACTACACATCCAAGGTGGTGTCTTCACCGTTAAGGCTACCGCAGGTGACACACATCTTGGTGGTCAGGATTTTGATACAAATCTATTGGATCATTTCAAGAAAGAATTCCAGCGCAAGACGAAGAAAGATCTTTCAGGAGATGCTCGTGCTCTAAGGCGGCTTCGGACCGCCTGTGAGCGAGCTAAGCGAACACTGTCCAATGGTACCCAAACCACGGTTGAGATTGACTCGCTGTTCGATGGCGAGGACTTCAACGCACAGATTACCCGGGCCAGATTTGAGGACCTCAACGCAAAGGCTTTTAACGGGACGATTGACCCAGTACAACAGGTCCTGAAAGACGCGTCACTGGACAAGAGCAAGGTGGATGAGATTGTGCTCGTTGGAGGTTCAACTCGTATTCCTAGGATACAAAAGCTATTGAGCGACTTCTTCGATGGTAAGAAGCTTGAAAAGAGCATTAACCCGGACGAAGCCGTCGCGTATGGTGCTGCTGTGCAGGCTGGTATTCTGTCTGGCAAGGCAACCTCCGCTGACACTGCTGATCTTCTACTCCTGGATGTCGTACCCCTGTCGCTTGGCGTTGCAATGGAAGGAAATATCTTTGCCCCTGTGGTTCCACGTGGTCAGACCGTACCAACAATTAAGAAGAGAACCTTCACTACTGTCGCAGACAATCAGCAGACGGTGCAATTCCCTGTTTTCCAGGGTGAGCGTGTCAACTGTGAAGATAACACATCTCTGGGAGAATTTACTCTTGCGCCAATCCCACCTATGAAGGCTGGCGACGCCGTTCTCGAGGTAGTGTTCGAAGTCGATGTCAACGGTATTCTCAAGGTCACTGCTACTGAAAAGACTTCCGGACGTAGCGCAAATATAACTATCTCCAACTCTGTCGGTAAACTCTCGTCAACTGAGATCGAGAACATGATCAATGGTATGTGAATGAGCTTAAACCATAAAAAGTGATACTGACGTCTCCGCAGATGCTGCCAAATTCAAGAACAGCGACGATGCGTTTAGCAAGAAATTCGAGGCCAGGCAACAACTCGAATCATACATCTCGCGTGTGGAAGAGATCACCTCGGACCCAACAATGTCCCTCAAGCTAAAGCGTGGCACAAAGGACAAGATCGAGAGTGCTCTTAGCGACGCCATGGCTCAACTCGAGGTTGAAGATTCCAGCTCTGATGATCTCAAGAAGAAAGAACTGGCGTTAAAGAGATTGGTAACGAAGGCCATGTCGACACGTTAGGAATTGTGTACCGCTTAAAAGATGGTTCTTTCGTTAACGATATCCACGATAAGTTCTAGCAGTATGCTGTTACGATGATCAAAAGTCCTGCCGGGCCACACTGGTGGACGGCATATATGCCTACTTGTCATAAATATCTCATTCGGATGGTTTCGAGGATCCACTGATGTGGCGACCTCCTGACCGCTTTTCTCCGACGTCCAACTTTAACTAGAGTGAATAGAGTGAAATATAAATGCAGTAGTGGTTTTATCTGATCTTAGCATGGCATATATATCATTCCGTCGCAGCCATGTAGCCTTGCACTAGCTCACTAGCGTAGCCCTAACGCTAAGCGATCTTCAGCCCTCATACAATGCTAGCTTTCAACGACAGCTCCAAAATCCCAAGCAGCTATGCGCGTGAAGCTGCCCACCGCGCCCACTGACAGTATTCTCCGCCCTTCTATATCTCCAATCCTACCATGCCCTTTATTACACGCATCCTCTCGCTGTAGCCTCCCTCCTCATGCCCCCAATCACCCTCAACCCCCTCGTCCACCCCCCCTTCGCACCCTAACAACCACCCCCCCCCTCCTCAAAAAAGGTGGAAAACAAGAATCCAAACGCACCGTCCCCCTCAACGCCGAAAAAACAAAAGGTCTCGACCCCTTCGACTTCTCAGACCTCGAAGCAGCCGTCTCGCGCGCTCATGAGCGTTTGAAGAATGATTTAGGGAAAATTAAAGCTGGGGGGAGGGATCCGGAGGTGATTGAGAATGTGAGGGTGAGGTTGACGAAGGGGGGGAAGGAGGTGGTGAGGTTGGGGGATGTGGGGAGTGTGGTGATGAGGGGGAGGAATGTTGCGGTGTTGGTGGGGGAGAAGGAGGTGGGTGTTGAGTGAGCTTGCTTTCTTGGGGGTGGGGGGAATTGAGATGAGTGCCAGAAAGAGGAATTAGCCTTGTGGTGTTCTAGAAGAAGGATCTTTCTTGCTAATCAATGATGAAATATACAGCACATCAAACCCATCATGTCCGCACTCGCCAGCTCATCCGAGAACCTAAACCCCACAAACTCGCCCACCGATCCTCTTACGATCCTAGTCCCTATACCGCCTACGACGCAAGAGTCACGAGAAGCTGCTAAGGCGCTTGCATCGAAGAAAGGGGATGAGGCACTGCTTGCGTTACGGGAAGCGAGGGGGGCGGAGAAGAAGAGGCTGAGGGCTATGGAGTTGGGGAAACAGGTGGGGCCGGATGATTCCAGGAGGGCGGAGAAGGAGATGGAGAAGATTAATGAGAGGGCGATGGGGGAGGCGAAGAAGTTGGTGGAGGGGGCTAGGAGGGGGCTGGAAGGGGGTTAGAGAGGGAGTTGGCGTGGGGGATAATCTGTACTTGTACGACATTTCGGTAATGTACAATTAGATGGTGGTCTATATAGACAGTTATCTGATCCTTTCCCGTCTATCTTACTGTGGACTTTAGCCCCTTGCCAACATTTCGGGCTTGCTCGGCAGGTAGTAAGGTCCTTATTTTCTGGAGCAAAGTCTTCTCGTCTTCAGGATAGTAGCTCTCATTCCGGTCAGTCTGCCTCGCTACATGCCCAATGATATCCCTCTCTTGCGTTGGTCGGACCAGTTCGTATTTACCTCCCCACAGTTTCTGCATCAGCGCATCTGTCTGCGCTTGGGTCCCAGACAGTGTTGGGGATTTCTGGTCACCCTCCTGGGTGCTCTTTCGATGCATCTCCGCCTTCAATGTCTCCGCCAGCGTTATCACATCCGCCTTCTGCTCCTTACTTTCCCATACCATGAACTCGTTATTCAGAAACCTCCTCGCCAGTAATAGTCGATCTCCAAGCAGGGCGCCCATGCCCCGCGGCCCCGACATCACCGCAGGTCTTACGTTATTAAGATCTGCTTGGGACAGTTTAGGATCGAAATATCTAAGTTTCGCAGCCTCCTTCTCCGTCTTTTCCTCAAAATATTCCTTCTCTTCCACACTCCAGACATCCACGGGAGGGCCACGATCGCTGCGGCCGCCTCTGCCAGTCCCACCACCACGTCTAGCATTCGATCCTTTCGCTCGCGGGGTACGGCGGTTTGCTCCCTCGCCTTCTCGTGCTGGGCGAGGGGGACGATCCGCGCCGAGTCGGGGTGCACGCTCCTGTATGCCATTTGTGGTCCTAGGCCGACGACTCGGCTGATCACCGCTTTGTACGAGTTCTCTTCCTGGCAAACGAGGCGGGAACCTCTGCCTCTCTTGCAACCCCAAGCTTTCAGGGCGTCTGGCACCGTCGTTTGTTGGAATATCGGTGTAGACTTTACTTATAGTGAATCCTCCAGACGCCGGCGGTCCACGTGCCACAACATCCGACTGTCCGGCTTCCTTGGGAGCCGTCTTGCCCATAGTAAATCTTCCTATCTTGTTGTCTCCGCTAGTCACAGCGCCAGGACTTCTACCATCCCGAGACACGTTGTAACGCATCGTAAATCCACCCGACTGCACCGCGCCGGCAGGTCTTGAACCTAGACTCCTGGCGTCCACAGCGCCGCCTGTCGCTTCTCGATTATTCCGACCATCCTCTTTCTGCGTCGAGACTGGTTGGGCCCTTAGCGGGGCACCCAGGTTACGCGCATCGATGACCGCAGGTCTGTCTAGTACGCCACCTTGAAGCTTGGGGGAAGAAGTATGAACACCGTTACGAGGGAATGCAACAAGGCATTGACGGTGAGTCTGGCACGATAGCAGCTTGCCTTTGCCCATAGCTGAATCTATGTGCCATTTTGGCATGACTGAAGAAACAGGCACGCGCTCAAATTCGAAGAGGCAGCTGGCCGTAGGTAGATATATTTATTTTACGGCGCTTCCTGTAATATATGTAATTTACCCGACCCGAATATCTCAGTCATCCGAAGTTATGCCGAAGTACCAAACATGTTTAGGGCCTTGGCACGCCTTGGTCATCAAGTGACTTATCCTTCGAAACCTCCCTCTCATATGCTCTACAACCACCTTTTACTTCCAATACCATGAATCACATTCCATGGGTACCAGAAAGAGGATTCAACACGTCTTGAAACCCATCAAATCGACGTTACATTGATACGGCATAGCTCTATTTCCTTAGTTTTACCAGTATCGGTCGACCTCGAGAAACTCCAACCGCAACAAAGTTGACTCCCAGCCTCTGTCATCATCTCACGCTTATAAAGACTTTAGCGGATGGTTTTAGACTTCGGATCCTGCTTTGCTATTTTTTGGTGACAGCTATGTTGTTCGGGTGTCCGAGCTTGATCCAGCGTTTCCACCACAAAGCTATGTCGTGTGAACTTGAGCACCTGGACTGGGCTTTGAGAAGGTGAAAAGAGCGAATGAAAATACTCCTAGAAAGCGCAACGTATTATGCAGTGACTCGATTATATGGGTTTGCGATAACATCGAAACATCCGGCTCCCTGTTACGGTATGGATAATCCCATCTGCGACGCGGTCTTGGTGCCCTTGTAGACACACGAAGACGCTCCCAATGTGAGGCTATGCTGTCAGTGGGTATAGGCACCAGTAGTCCAACATTGCTCCTCAACGCCGATTTTCCACTTCTCTATCCCATAACCTGTCCTCGTCCCTATCTCATCCAATCTCAAAAACCTCATATTTGCTCTTCACTTGCTCATACATGTCATCGAGATTCATGAGCCCATGTACAAATGCGTCCCCAAGGATTTGCAGAGGCACCTTCGCATTACTCTCTCGTCGAAGCACGTATAGTGGTTTGGCCCCATACAAGATGCATATTAGATCACCAGGTTGAGTTTCCGGAGGACCAATCCCAATACGGCCGCCTTTAGTACTGAAGAACATTCGATCCTCGCACGTATGTCTCTGGTACCCAAAGAAGCAGAGTACGGCGTCAACTTCAAAAGGCTTACATTCTTGGTTGAACGAATTTTCAGACCAGGCATATTTGGTCAGATCGAGGAGACGTCTCAAACCGGTGTCTCCTACTCCTGGTATGGGCTCATTCTCTAGCAGTGTCTGGATGTAAATTACGTCTTTTTCGATTCCAGTGCCTAAAGTCCGCTGGGAGAGGCTCTGGCATAGGCGCTCCCAAGCAAGATTACACATTCCCCTCACTTTTGCTTCGGGGTCCGAGTCATCCGTCCCGACGGTAAAAGTCAAGCTGACAATTTCCTCAACGTGGTCTACCTGGCATCCCGGGGCAAAGAGTATGTCCTTTTCGTCATCGACCCACGCCTTTGGTAGTCCGCCTTCAAGTTGGGTGGACTTCATGATACCAGCATTGGAGCGCTCTGAATAAGGAGAAAAAGAGTCTTCGCGCCTTTGGTTCGCATTGAAATTGGGGCACCACGACGGTAGAGGAAGACCTTTTGGTCTGTTAGATAACATGCGCAGTATAGATAGCGATGGATCTTCTCGAATGCATGCTTTCGCACACTGTAAATAGGTCTTGGACCATCCAGTTGGACTTTGGTCAGAGTAGTCGATTGAGATCCTTTTCCGAGCTTCCATGGTTGCCAAGCCAATAAAGCCATAGACGCGGTCGTGTGGGTTAGAGAATCCCTTCTCATCTCCGATTTTCATCAACTCAGCAAGCGGCAGTGTGTCTCCCTTATTTTTCCATGGAGCTAAAGCAAGTGGTTCGTCGCTCACTTGTTTCATGGAGCCCATTTGAAATATTGTCTTTATTGATGAACGGATAGCATCGTTGGGTAGGGGTTTTGCTGGGAAATAATGAACACCAAGCCGGATTATGGCTCGCGACACCGACACTAGCTGCTCCAGCGTAATCTCTGCAGAGCCACAAAAGATTCGACATCTCTGCGCCAGAACTATCTCCTGGAAGACCCACAGTCTAGTAAACCAGCTTCTGCAATATAGAGCTTCGACTGCAATGTATATTCGGTCTTCTGGAGGTTTAAGTCCAGCTTTGAAAAGGCCTTGGGGAATCGCTTTCACTTCCATCAATGATATCGCACCCAAAAACATCTCATTCATGGACCAGGCATTGAGTTGCCTCATTGCATCATCACTGTCGTCGCTAGCCATGCCCAACCATACTATGACTTCTTCCGCTTGACTGTACAAAGAACCCATCATCCGAACTTGCACAGCCTTTTCAGGACTGTCCCGTTGGTTGATACAAACGGCATCTACCCATAAGGGCATGTCGATGCAGAGGTCACATATCGCACTCGACGAGAACATGTCCGCTACACTTTCTGTCACAGCCATGACCTTGTCATTGCACTTTATACGATGTGTAAGCTTGTCTGAGCCCCAAGCATATGATATCGCGCGGAATCGGAGATCATCATTAAAAGGCGCGTCGTAGAGTTCGCAAGTAGGTGGGTTTTCAATCGATATGATCCTGACGAGACGGATATAGTTTTCAGGCAGAGGCGAATAGTTGAAGATAGCGGCCATCTGGGCGGATCGAGATATCGATTCGCGGACTTCCACACGGTAACGTTCGCTTTTTGTCCACTTCGGCCAAACAAGTGTCTATTCTTTTGGCAGTGATGGTGCCTTATGATATCTTCAGATCCGCGAGCGACATACGTGGGTACCTGCCCGAACAGGAAGCTATGTGATCGTAGACGACCAAAGACTTTCATGCCCCAAGTCTACCGATGTCAACGTTCTGCGTGTATCGCTATTACATGACCTCAGTGATTGTAAAGGCAAATGAATTAGTGAAAATTTTTGACCTATTATGTTCTGCGAAAGCCAAAATGCGGCATAAATACGGGGGAGGTCCGTAAGCAAGCGACTAAGCGTCCAGTCCGTCAAAGCGCCCTTATGCACGACTTAGCTGTCCAGGACGCCACAGCGGGATGTACGCCTTGCGGGACATTAGCATACTCCAAGTGGCATGCAATTTCAATACTGTGATCATTGATTTTGATCGATTCGCAGTTGACAATTGTCCTCCAGAGCTTGGAGCTCGACCAGAATCGGCCTTGTAGCCTCGTCATATCTTGCCCGTCAGAGCTAGTCGCTACTTCAGCTACTAATTTCGGTCCACATAATTGTACAGTCATCCCTATCTCCGCTCCTCTGCCGTCTCCAAGCGGCATTCCTCTCACGGCTGACTTGCTCCCAATGTCTATCTTCCCTGCCTTTGTTCCATTCAGGTCGCCTCCTGAGAGCTATCATATACGTTGTATCATAACCCAGCAAACCGGGCGGAGGGAGTTCGTTTATCGGTATAGCTATGCCTACCCTAGAGTCCCAGGGATCTAGAGTTAGTTGACTCGGCGTCCTGGGAAGACGGACTGCTGTGGTATGGGAGGTAAGGGTGACAACTGCGTTGAGACATTCGTCTATTGCGGCATCATATGCGGGACGGGGGATGAAAATCCTGGATGAAAATATTGGGGAGCCGTATAATGCTGTTGAGGGCTAAAGTACCCTAGTTGCGGTGGGAGAGGTTCGAAAGCAGTCGGGTACTGAGCAGAAGCATGGCCAGGCTGCTGCCCAAATTGCATGTTGGCAAAGGGAGGCGCAGGCTGCTGATACTGGTTGACGAAGGCATCGTTGGGTACGAAATCGGAGTTCGAATCGGCAGACTGTCTATGTGCAGATTTCTGAAGCCTTCTGGGGCTGTTCGGCTTCGGACTGGGGCTTGCATTACCCTGGGCATGTGAAACATGAATCAGTCGTACAGCTTCGATGTAGTTTCCTTTTGCGTTTCTGAGAGCCTGGTCTAGCTTCCCTGGATCCTCGTTGGGGAATTCTCGTCCCAGCTTAGCAAGCTTTTCGGGGTCATTGTGATAAGACCAAGGCAGATGTTGGCGAAGCCGTGAGAACGGCATTGCTCCATCTATCAGCCGGGAAGGCACATTACATAGACAGAGCTTCCCAAGCACCAATGGAGGTCCACTGGATTATGGTAGAAAATCCGGACCCTGTTCTCACAACGTGACGCGCAAGTAGCCCTATATAGCTACCTGGTAGGTCAGGGAGCCGTCTCTGCCGCGACGTGCAGACGCAAAAATGGGATACATGACAGATCGAGTAAGGTGCTAGCAGGGTAATGCAGCACCACTTTTGACCCCTCCGATGCTGTTCCCTGTTCATTGCGCGGACGTCGATAGCGAGAAAGGGTTCACTGTTTGATAGGCCAAGACTCAAGGGTGGGGTGTTCATCTAGGGCATCCGCTAAAAGCGGCTCCCTAATCTAGCCCTAGCCTATGCCAAGGCCTTCCCTGGAGCTCGAACCCACTCTCCTGCACTCTTTTCCCACTTCCATACCTACTCCTCAACAAAACACAATGCTCCGCCGCAAACCAACAACCATAACTCTCACCTCTGAGGACATTGCCGCATACGAAGACCACCGTACTGCTAAGCGCAATAGACAAGAAAACACCGACCCCGCTATTCGCACGCCGGTAAAGGGCGACGGAAAGAAGGATCCGAATGATGAGCTGAAGCCGCTGCCGGGAGACAGGGCGAGGGTGAGAGGAACTGCAGGGTTGGGAAGGGAAGAGAGAATTTTGGGCCGGTGAAGGGCAAGTGTCGGTGGTGGTGCTGCAAGCTTCGAACGAAGTCGAAGCTATTAGCGGAAATCGGCAATGGAGGTATGAATATCTAGGAGGTACAAGAAATGCGGCTCGAAATTGGGTATTCGAACAGAAAGAGTTCTGGACCTTATATGCTAGGCGTGCGCAGTGCTGGCTGACTCCCGAGAAAAGATTGTTTCCAACCTCAGCAGCTGGTTGGTCAGCATCCGAATTTCACTTGCAGATTTGGAAATAAGTCCACTCCGATACCAGAACGCCATGATTATTCCACTACCTCATAAATGCCAATGCCGCTAAATGAATGCCGCTAAAACGCTATCAGGAAGGACTGTAATGAAGACGTCCGCCACCCACAAAACAATATTAGCGGATATGCAGGACTCCTTCGATACTTTTCTATGCATCCATCAATAAAAATCGCTGATTCTCCAAAACGTTCCATGCAGTAAGGACCGTTCCTTCGCCACGCTATGCCAAGAAGAGAATGTATACAGGCAAGGGTTGTAAAGATTATGATGAATCATAAATATGCTGTTGAAAATCGGAATAAGGAGCGGCGTCGTCGATGGCTCAATGCTAAAGGAGGGTTTGCTTCGGCTGGTCGGTGCTAGAACGTGCGCGTCGTACATTGACTGGACATCAAAGGTGATCACAAGAGGAGCATAAAACCACCACAGACCCCAACAAGTACCGTGGCAAGACCGTACGTACGCCCAAAGCCGAGGGCGAGATCCTGCGTCCGTGCGGCTCCTGCGGATTTGCTGGTCCCCGTAGGAGATCCTCCGAATCCGGTAAATGTATTCTGCCCTGTGGCAGTGGAGTCTGCTGTACTAGATGGTCCAGATCCACTCGTTGTGGATGCCATTGTGCTTATAGTGGAGGTATTTACACGAATGGGGTTCTGGGCACCACAAGGGTTGTCTGTTCGACAAGCAGTCTGGCAAGAAGAGTCGCCTTGAGGACAGGCGTTGACACAATCCGTGGCAGCTTGGGTGCACTCGTAGTATGGGATCGTTTGGGAATATTGAGAGGCATTGGGTTGCTGTCCGTTGCTGCACACGCAGGAGTAGGCCAACGAGGTCTGAGGGACATCAGTAAGAGAGGTCTATATCACCAATAAGGAATTCGGGGTCATACGGGATCACAAGTGTTAGATTCTGGTTTTGAGGACGCTCCGGGAATTTGCAAGCACAAGAGCGGACACGAACTCTTTTGATTGGTGCACCACGTGTCTATGGTCCATGATCAGCAAGATACCGGAACATCAGTCCAAAATTCTATCTTACCCTTGGTAGCTTGGTCGACACTGCTGGGGTCAATGGTCTGAGAGATAGCAATAGGCACAAGGCCGGCGACGAGGAGGGCAACGAAGGTGTTTGAATGCATGTCGGATGTGTTGTGGTTGAAAAGTTATATCAGGGTGGATGAGATGGTCTGCTACAGGTTGGGTCAACGAATGCTGTTAGAGGGGTAGTGAAAATTTTCAAATCGAGATGCAGGGCGTCAACAGGAGGAGGGGGCCTTACAAGTGTTGTCCTTCAAGATGCCTCTGATGCAAGACTTGTGGGGATTAAACGAATGTACTGTAGATGTAACGACAGCAAGTGAGTAGATTACAATTGAATGCAATCGACTCGATCGAGGTGAGACCACAGGAGAAGATGTAGGGAGGAACGGTAGGAAAAGGATGGCTTGACCATATGGCCCCATTGATATCGAAGCTCGGATTGATAAACGAGGTGGATCTTGGTACCCTTGCCGGCTAGTGTAGATCTGGTAAGAAGCGCGGGAGCTAATGAGTAGTATTGGCCGAAAAGTCGCTTCCCCCCCAAATTTAGTGTATGCAGACCAGGGAGCTTCTCCTAATGCATCTGGCCCGCTCTGCTAAGAGATTTTTGATACGAGGTGGTCCACCAACAACTTCATTCCACTCCTGTGGCGTTCCACGTGTATCAGTAATCCAGACCACACGGCCGGCCACCTATCTACGTCTACATTCCTCAGTACCAGGCGTCGAAGGCTACTACCGAGGCACCGAGTACTGATGGATGGAGTTGACGGGAAATGGTAACGCCTCATATGATAACGCCCTCAACGGTGGTGTACGGGAATCAAACGCTGCCACAGAGAGTTCGAAAACGTCTTTGATTCCGCCATATTGGTCCCACCGCCGCTATGAATCCTACGCCTCCATTGAGAATCCCAAGCCGGCTCCTATCACTCTAGAGGACCATACTGAAGGTCTTGGAGAACACACTGGGTCATGCTGGGCAAAAGGGGTTTCTATGGATAGTTATGTAATCATTGGTGGGACTGTACCTAATGTGGGAAGATTTGTGGTATGGAATTGCAAGATTGATACTTTAGATGTCAGTTCCCTTTCCAATGACCTGGTTGATGTTTGACCACCACTAAGTCCTGTCTTCTCGATACTGATGGGGTCAAGTAGGGGGGATCAATGGTAATTAGAAAAAGGTCCTCTCTTCACACAGCTGCCGGTATACATACCCATACTGAGTGCGAGTAGATACTCTGAATTTGATGATCTTCGGACGAAGCTCCTCTTAACGTTCCCCAATTCAAACGCTGCAATGCCGCCACTGCCACCCAAAAGTCTAATATGTGAGTCATGGCTGGTTGCTTTTTCCTCTTCTTCCGCTGACTTTTAATAGATAAGTTCCGCCCTAGTTTTCTAGAGAAACGGAGGATCGGTTTGGCTTATTTCCTGAAGTCTGTGCTTTGCATCTACCTACCTTAGCCTGAGGCCCTAGCTGACACACTGTAGCTGTGTTCTTCTTAATCCCGACTTTTCTTCCGCGCCATTGACCAAAGAATTCATCTTTTCTTGAGGGTTGTTTGAGTGCTGTACAAGAAGTTGTATATTTTGAATCACGACGTATATAAATATCACACTGCAGGGTTGGATCTGAGCGTGACCTATTAAAGAGTGCCCACAGGGAGTCCTGCATATAGTGGAGAAACCCTAATTGTCAATGTAACCTGTAATTGAGTCCCCTCATGCTAAGTGAGGTACGGCCGTTAGCCCAAAAACTGAACTTGCCTAAATACATGAACATAGGTCGCGATCAATCAGAAAGGTAAAGGTGATGATGATTGTGAAGTTGAAGTGATGTTGCTGTCCTCCGGTGGGGGCCTGTGATGTAAATCTTCCCGAATCTTGGGAAGGAATCGCGGTTACCTACGTTTTCTACACCACAGTAACTACCATGACTGCCATGCTCTAAAATTTGCAAAACAAGCAGCAAGCGACTGAAACATGATCCTATTCAATAACACACAGAATTATGGCCGCCCATTCAAGGCCCTCTCTACGGTCCTCTACTCGCAAAAACGAAAGTCTCGAAGAAGTACTTCTGACCAAAAGTCCAGAAAATCTGATGCTTAACTCAAGGCGCGGAAAGCGCACACGCGATCCATCACCAGGCAGCCAGAGCAACGCTTCGACCAAGAAGCAGAAGAGTCAGACACAAGATACTACGCGTCCCAAAGGCGGTGCGCCAGTTGAAATCTCCAAATCTATACCAATCCGTGACAAATCCGGTACGAAGAACGTGGTGACGCAAGTGGGGAATTCGCGTACGCCAGATCCACCGCAACGAATCGTTGACGGTTCCACAACCACAGCGCTCAATGAACAAGCCGTCAGCAGGAACAACACTCCTACAATCAATCCAATTAATACTCTTACCCAAGCTGAAAAGAGAAGTCTACGGTCACACGATGGAGGTTCGCGGTCGAAAAGCGAGCTTGCGCTGTACTTTCCTAATTACGATGAGCTTGTGAGCATAGAGCCAAAGGAACCTGGTAGGCCTTGGAACCTCACTACTTACAAGTATTCGCTGACATCACCAGAGTTCCTAACTCCAGAGACTATCATATACATCACAGAGGAGCCATCGAAATCTACAATTAAAGTATCCCATTCCTTCTCAGCCCTTAAGAATGGCGCAAACAAGTTACGACCGTCCAGTTCGCATGCTGCAACAGTGAATGGCGCCTCCAATACATTCGAGCTATCGGAAGAAACCTTCACAACTCTCAATAATGCCACAAGGATAGACATTGCATCAATCGACAAATCCACAAGGCAGGTCAAAGATCCATTGACTGACGCTGTATACCTGAAAGCGCACCGAAGGGCTGAACGACAGGAAAAGCAACTCCGCAACATTGAGAAGGAAAGAGCAATGCATGAAAAGGTACAGCTTGAGCGGCTTCTGGAAGGCTTGAAGGGGCATGACTGGCTGAGGGTGATGGGTATCAGTGGTATCACCGATAGTGAGAAAAAGGCTTTTGAACCCAAGAGAGACTACTTCATCCGGGAAGTGCGAATTCTTCTTGAGAAATTCAGAGAGTGGAAAGAGGAAGAAAAGCGGCGGAAGGTAGAGAGAGAAGAAAGCATGCAGGATGAGGACGAGGAGCTGGACGAGGTCGAAACGAAAGATGATGAAGGAGAAAGCGATGGCGATCCACCCGACTACAGCGATGTTGACGCCTCCGCTGCAAGGCAGTTACACCAAGAAGCCATTTTAGCAACCAACGGTCAGCCTGGAAAATCGAGATCACACCGGAAGAAGGAGCCTACGGCGCCTCCCGTAGAGAAGCCGTTCACATCATTCTATGCGAAACAGTATCTACGCGAGGCAGCTGTTGGCAAACACCGACGCGGAAGGACCCGATTTGCATTCGGTCAACCACTGCCTGAACCCGAGGACGGAGAGTTCAATCTACCAAGCGATATCTTGAGTCCTGAAAGGGTCGCCGCTAGTGCAAGAAGGCAGAGGGTGTCAAAGAGGCAGAGCAAGGGTCCGGGGGCGGAGTCGTGAAGCGGGGCCTACAAAAATATGTATCATACTTATGGCGTTCAGCATGCCTGGCGGCAGCTATGGGAGGGTTATACTCAGGCTTTCAAGGCATTTGATTAGCTGCACAGACTAGGTGTTGTCTTGTTGCGGTGTGCATAGGCATACACACAGTACATAGGTGGATTTCCAGGTTTATTGGGTCGTGAAAAGCGCTCAGTAAAGAAAATTTTGGAAATCCAAACGTATTAATTGTAAAACTTCTCTCATGAATGTGTACATACAGTAGAGCTCCACTGGTTACTCCTTTCCACGGGCTTTAAATTGAGAAGGATGAAGATATTGGAGGGAACGCTGGTAAAGTATAACTGGCTCGCTTACCAACGGGAGTGTTGATATCTGGGATCCTCTTGACTCATACCGCAGGACAGCAACAACACTGCGAAGACATTCAATTGCTCCTAATTTATGAACATAATATGGATACCGCTACAGCTTCCAATGAGCAAGCTACCGCTCCAGAGGCCGCAAAACAGGCGTCAGAATCCAAAATGGATTCCGGACCTCCAGAGAACAATACGCAGACGCTACCAGAGCGCAGTAAGCCTGCCAAAGTAAAAAAAGAGAAAGTTGCCAAAGCTCCCAAGGGACCTACCCCTCCAAAACAGAAGCGTGAACCTACAGCAGCAACCCTACCCAATGACCCAGACTCAATGTTCAAAGTCGGGTTTCTGGCCGATGTATACCAAGAAAGATCCATAGGTTCTGGAGGTATTAGCAAAGTAGTAACGCGATGTGAGTCGTCACCCAGCACCGTTTACAAAGGAAGACCTTCTGTACTCACAAAAACCAATCATAGTCCCACCAGAGCCCAACGGCTTCCTTCACATCGGCCACAGCAAGGCGATAGCAATTAATTTTGGGTTCGCTAGATACCATGGAGGAGAGTGCTACCTACGCTTTGACGACACAAACCCTGCGGGTGAAAAGAAAGAGTATGACGACTCTATAGAGGAGACTGTCAGATGGCTAGGCTTCACACCGAAAAAGATAACACATTCGAGTGATAATTTCGACCGTTTATATGAGCTCGCTGAGGTTCTGATTCAGAAAGACGGTGCCTATGTGTGCCATTGCACAAGTGGGTCATTTCAAACTCCCCAAAGGCGGCCCTTGGACTAAGTGTTATATAGAGGCTGAGATTGTTGACCAGAGAGGAGGCGGGGACGGGAAAAAGCCTCGCTACGCCTGCTCACATCGTAACAGACCAATATCAGAAAGTTTGACTGAATTTAGAGCTATGCGTGATGGCAAGTATAAGCCGAATGAGGCTGCCTTGCGCATGAAGCAGAATCTGGAGGACGGCAATCCGCAAATGTGGGATCTATTCGCGTATCGTATCCCCAAAAAGAAGGATGAAGAAGCAGACGGATTGGCTGAGGAGGGTGAAGAGGATACTACAGAAGAGCCAAGTAACGACAGTGACCAATTACCTCCACACCACTATCGGACTGGAGACAAGTGGAAGATATATCCCACTTATGACTTCACACACTGCCTTTGCGATAGTTTTGAAGGCATTACGCATTCTCTATGCACTGTGGAGTTTGAACTCTCAAGAGTTTCCTATGATTGGCTGAATGAAAAGCTAGATGTTTACAGACCAATGCAAAGAGAGTAAGCTCCCTACCTCCAGCGGTCTAATCTGGCTCCCTAATCTGATTGAATAGATATGGCCGCCTTAGCATGGGCGGCACCGTGCTCTCCAAACGTAAGATTCAGAAGCTTGTTCAAGACAAATACGTCCGGGGTTGGGACGACCCACGTCTGTATACATTACCTGCACTCCGGCGTCGGGGTATACCTCCTGGGGCAATTCTTTCTTTTGTCAACGAGCTTGGTGTGACCAAAGCCACTTCAAACATTGAAATCAAAAGGTTTGAGACGTCGATCCGTCGATACCTCGAGTTTACTGTTCCCCGGCTTATGCTCGTCCTGGACCCAATCAAAGTTATCATTGATGATTTGCCTGATGATCATCTGGAGATGGTCGAGATGCCTTTTTCAAAAGATCCTGCTTATGGTGTAAGTGCTTCACATCTCCCATTTCATTACGAGTCGATTTTGTTAAGCTTTCCTCCTGTAACCCATAAACATTCTGCTCGAACCTCACCCCATTCATGTCGGTAGAGAATTTCCCACAAGATCCTACATTTATTGCTATTCAGAACATTTACAATTTACTATCAAGAATGCTCTCATATTTCCCACTTCCCGGCTAACAATACACGTCTAGGTCCACTCTATGCCTTTTACCAAAACTGTCTACATCGAGCGTAGTGATTTTCGAGAAGTCGACTCCCCGGACTATTTCCGGATGGCGCCTGGAAAACCAGTTGGCCTCCTGAAAGTCCCCTATCCCGTAACCGCGACGAGCTTTAAGAAGGATCCATCATCTGGCAAGGTAACAGTCGTACATGCCAGGTACGAGAAGCCAGCAAATGGTGGGCCTCCGAAGAAACCAAAAAGGTATATACTCCATTGTCGCGAAAGGGCCCCGCTGACTCCTCTGCGCTTGCTGATGCTTCCTAGCTTCATTCACTGGGTCTCTATCTCCCCAACACATCATAGCCCCATCACCGCTGAAGTTCGCGTAATCAACCCACTTTTCAAATCAGATAACCCTGCAGCCCACCCAGCAGGTTTTCTAAAAGACATTAACCCCAGCTCAGAAGAAATCTTCCCTAACGCTATGATTGAGGTAGGCTTCCGGGAGATCAGACGTAGAGCGCCTTGGCCTGCTGAAGCGGGAGAGAAGAACAATCATGAGTCTGCTGGACCTGAAACGGTGAGATTCCAGGGTATGCGGATGGGCTACTTCTGCGTTGATAAGGAGAGTGAGGGTGACAAAGTCGTGCTCAATCGGATAGTGAGTTTAAAGGAGGATACAGGAAAGGATTGACCAGCTAGAAGTCTATACTAGTGGACCAATGTCAAATGCGTGAGATACCCCCGGATTTATACACCATTATGGCAGGCAGCAATTGGCGAGGCTAGCAGAGGTCCACGGCTACAGTGGAAGATGGGTATGGGCGCCCCCTAATGGACTCTCAATTCTGTGCATTCGAGAGTCGTTCATTGCCCCGAACATCCTGGGACCATAACAAGGCAAGACTGAATCAGGTAAGTAGAGAAGAGACTCTTACACAACATTCGCTACAAAGCTCAAGTTGCGCAACGTAGCTGTTGCAAGATCTTCATCCTTTGCCCAACCAATGGGTGAGCTCTAGGCCTCTGCGTCGGTCTGGGAGTGCATTCGAAACTTTACGATATGCAATTGACTGACAATTCCATCGGATTACTACACGCAATATTGCTAATGCCGCGCAAGTGCGCATCGGCGCATACAATAGGTTTGGTACTAAATAGGGTCCGGGAGCCCGCGAATTTGGGCACAGAGATTTGCGGGCTCCCGGACCACTATTTAATACTACACCTATCGTACCTGAGTGTCTGGGTCTGGGACCTAGCTCATGTGCAACTTGAAGTACATGAAACTCTATTGGCGAATCACTATGTTCCATTTTCCAAATAAACTGCAGACTCCCCCTTTCGTCGAATTCTTAATCTAGGATTACCTCCGAGTATATCTCTTGTTGAACCATGTATCTAGTCCCGCTTTGCTGTGTCTTTATTCTGGGCTTGTGTACCGCATCTTCGACTGGTTGATGTCCTCTGTAAATCCCATTGAAATTTATTTGACTAACAGGGGGTTAGGCAATCTGACCACAGTAGGACTTGCGCCACTCAGAATATTATGTCCAGTAGAGAGTCTGCCGGGAGTTGAAAGGGCTATCTCAAATCACATACAAAACTCTCTCTTGGCGAGTGGAAGGGCCCAGGCAGGGCTCACACTTCCACCTTTCAAGGCTCTGTTCAAGTCCATTGATTACCAACAGTTCATCATGGGCCTCTTTACTGGAATGGCCAGCCTAGGGCCTAAAATGTACCAAGGACGACCCACCTTCGTCTGTATACGCTCGGAAGAGGACGCTTACCTCTATCACTTTACCTTACCAGATTTGTGGGAGCGGTGTTCTGAGAGGTTCCCTCTAAGCTATCAACCAATTGAACCAATCGCTTCCTACGAGACTAACACTCTCTTCCTCTGCCGCCCCTTTTTTGCTCTCCGAGACGACACTCCAGGTCCAGCACCTCAACAATGCCCAAGTGTCCAAGAAAACATATTCACGGATGTGCCAACGCGCGCCAAATTTGCCACTCGTGCAACATACATCACAACATTTGCCATCAACGCTTATTCGCAGCTTCCCGAAACTCAAAGGGCTATGAGTTACACTGAATTGCTCAATGCAGCTCTTGCATGGGGCGTTCATAGTGCTGCCTCGCAGCCGTGGACTTATCTCTTATTCGAGCGTTGTAAGTCATGACTTAGCCTAATTGATCTGTCATCGTGGAGAACCTAATAGTTTGATAGTAATAAAGAATCAATGCCTGGATATTCCGGATATTGACGCGCCTCCCTGGCATTATCCTGATAGTCTAAGCTTGAATGCTACAAGTAACATCACGAACGAGGCCACGGACACTAACACTATACCCCAGAATAAGTCACAGCTGTCTTCTTCGCCGGGTTCCTTATTGCAAGGGCTGCCTGCGAACTTAGTCGACACATCGTGAGAATTATCGACCCTTTCCCGCTGTAGATTTCTCGTACGAGAATGGAATCCGGTTTGCAAGTCGTATGGCAGAGATCACTTGAGCAGTAGCTTCCGCAGATGTCAAATACTTTAAGTGAGTCAAATCAAGACAATATGGTATGGAGTACTTAAATGCAGACCAGCTACACTTCAAATTGCATTCCTATGGAAACTAAGCGAGGGCCCACCCACCAAAGGATGTGAAGAGACCATGAGACAACTATCCTAACACCTACAACATAACCAACGGCGGAGCCATCAACATGCCCAACCAAGCGGTAAATGTACATGCTCCTAGGCTATAATAGCACTCAGCCTTGGTCATAGATCTGAATTATGCTGGATGTCGCTCGAGGCAGGGGAAATCAGATACCAAGACGCTCTTACTTGCTCAAGCACCAGACGCCAAGTTGAGATAAGGTTTCGATACCCATGAAAAACTTGCACAGAGGCTAATGGGATGCTTGAGAATGGACGGGGCCAGTGATGAAGCCAGCGATGTGAATCCTTCCTCTCTTAGGGCTAGGGTTGGGTGTCGCCAAACGCGGGGAACTATAAAGCTGCATGTATCTAAGATACCGTTCTACTTTCTGCCTCGGAATTAGATATGTAATCACAATGTACGACGACCGAGGCAAATACATTCACACATACCACACATACAATTATCGCGAGCTTCTCTTGTCTTTTAGGAGAACTCTCATGGTACAAGAGCGTACAATGACAGCAGGCTATCCACGTCAATGCTACCATCAGCGGCGGTACGCATTCTCATAACCACAGCAATCGATACTCCTATCACAGCATCGCCCATTGTGCGTTGAGCATTATAAAATATCCTAGAGCCTTCTCTCCCCCATATACGTGACAATGTCTCCTGAAAAGCAAGTGGCTTTGGTAGTAGGAGCCTCTCGGGGCATCGGCCGACAGATAGCCATCGACCTTGCAAAGAACAACTACACAGGTCGGTCCCCTCCCCTCACCTTCTCAAATCTGTCTCCTCCCACTAAATCCCCTCCTAGTCGTCGTCTCCGCCAAAACCACGTCCAACCCACACACCTGCGTCCCCTTCCCTCCCGACCCCAACTCCCCCGCCTCCACCATCAACACCGTCGCCCTCGAAATCACCAATTTCGGCGGCTCCGCCACCCCCATAGCAGTAGACACCCGCTCCCCCACTAGCATCCAGCACCTAATCACCCAAACCATAACCCTCCACTCCCGCATCGACGTCCTCATCTACAACTCCGGCGCCATATGGTGGGCCTCCGTCGCCAACACCCCCCTCCCCCGCTTCCAACTCATGCAGAAAATCAACCCCGAAGGCCTCTACGCCACCATCCAAGCCTGTCTCCCGCATTTCGCGGCTCAGAATTGGAAAGCTCGAATCATCGTCGTTTCACCACCGATTTATTCGCGATTCTTTAGGGGTAAGACTGCTTATGCGATGGGGAAAGTAGGTATGAGCGTTCTCACGAAAGGATTAGCGACGGATTTCCAGCGCGAAGGGAAATCTGACATGGCAATTACGAGTATCTGGCCCGCTACAGCTATCGAAAGCGCTGCTACAGCGCAAATCACAAAACGGGATCCGTCAGAGAGCAGGGATTTAAGAAAACCAACGATCTTCTCAGATGCGATTCTCGCTATGCTGAAAGCGCCGACGGAGGTGGTGAACGGGTTATTGGATCTTGATGAGGATTTTCTGAGGAGGGAGGAGGATATGATGGATTTTGGGGGGTATAGTGTTGTGGAGGGGGCGGAGCCGAGGAGGATAATGCCGAGGTGTTTTCCGAGGTTGGAGGTTGAGGAACAGGAGGATGAGGGGAAGAGGGTGGAGAGTAATGCTCTGAGGGGGAAAGCGAGGCTTTGAGCGAGAGGTTTGGTTAGGAGGAGAGGATTATGGAGGGTGGGACGTCTCAATCATGTTCTTAAAGGGGGTTTCTGAAAAGCGAAAACATACAGAATCGAGCCCTCGAATATGTTCTCCCAGCTATATCCCTACCTACAAAACATTCCCTCCATTAGAACCCCACCAAGGAAATACCCCCCGTACCAGCCTTTTCACGGAGGAGCAATATCAAGAAATGGGCCAACCCGCGATCAAAGTATGAGATACCACATCAACCACCCAGCTATCCAACAACCAAAATTACCAGATCCATATACAAGCACAATACCCCCGGCACAGTCTCCATAGCCGTCTGCATAAGCTACTAACCGCCCAGAAGCCCCCCTCCTGACGCTTTTGTGTTATACTTAACCTCTGTAGCCCATTGGATAGAGCCTCATTATCTTGACACGAGGTTATTTTTTCGAAAGGATTCCACGCCTTACTACACAAACCTTCTCCTCTTACTACATATCCTTCTAGGTCTGGATTCAAAATTGATAAATTCTTTTCAATCAAGTCACCTACACGAATGAGAATGGTTGGCTTTAGGCTGTCTTCAGAGCCCGCTTGGCTAGATTCAGGTGGAGCAATATTGGGGTAGACAATAGGGGTATTTGTGTAGTAAAAGTGTATATGCATGGTCTATATTAATCTCGCTTTTTGCTTTTTTCTTTTTCTTGCGTATTAGGGATTTGTGATAGTAGGTCATATAGCTTGCGTGAAGCGAGTAGTTGGTGGGTGGTGGGGATGGTGAAAATTTAGTATTCAATTTGTTAGATATGCATGCTCCGTACTTTTCCCCATATCCGGCTTTTTGTTTTGGATCACACCATATCCATCAAAGAAAAAAACAAGTCAGCAAGATTCAGCACATGTCAGCCCCTCACCCTTTTCCCTCACCCATTCTCCCAGCGATACCCATGCACGATATAGTAACCCTCTCACTCCGCACCCTTCCCCGCCTCCACCGACTTCCTCGCCGCCAACCTCCTCTCCGGCGTCAACAACCCCAACACCACCCTCTTAACAGCCGTCTCCTTTGTAATCTCATCCGGCTGCGGGCCCAGCCATGGAATCTCACTCAACTTCTCTTCATACTTGACTAAATTAAACCTGCAACATTCCCCATCAATCAATCAGCTTCTACACCTTTAAATCATCAATGCAGACAAAAATGAAATTAGGATGTATAATAGAGTGTTCGGGGGAAAGAGTTCGTTGGTTGGTGAATTTATTGCTTACCGGCGTAGGAAATTTATAACGGCTTGATGGGCAGAGTCTAGGGCGCCGACTATCCAGCCGTGATGGGCGGAGACGGCTTCGCCGACGAAGTGGAAGCGACTGTCCGCGGTGGGGCAGGAGAGGGCAGTGTAGACGTTTGAGAACTGGCCCGGGCCGAATTTGCCGTAGGCGCCGGAGGTGAATTCGTTGTTGTGCCAGTCGAATGCCTATGCAAGAAAGAGATGGTGGTTAGCGAGGACGAGGACTTTTGATAAGGGTTAAGTATGGAAGGAGACAGACATGGTGTGTGATATAGGCGCCTTCGATTTCTTTGTAGAGCTTATCGAAAGTCATATTGGGATCATGGAGTTTTGCGTTCTCAAGATGCAGCCAGGTGAGATTGTTGAAGAGGATTTGCTTCAATTCGGTTTCCCTGTGCGGATCGCCCTTCATCAAAGAGCCAATACGAGCGGCGTCTTGAGACCACTGGTAATGTTAGTATTGTGTGTGAGGAGGGGAAGTTGGCTAAGCGTACGGAATAGGAGCAGAGAAGGACTGCGTCGTGTCCAGGTTTGTCGATGTCCGGGTCGTTGAGGTTGTAAGATGGGTAGACGCTGATATGTTAAATGAGGCTTGTAGTTCATATGAAGGATGGTAGCATACCAGCATCGAAGAGGCATATCTGTCTTGCCTAGGCCGCCTTTGATTCCGTACTTAATCCACTACACTCACAATATTAGCATAGAACTTGGAACTACTACAGCAATAGATTCGGCACGACGCCTCAGGTGGTCGCAGATGGAATCGAGGGTTGACCAATGTTCCGACGATCAGAATCTTACGATCCACTCACCCAAGCGTATTTGAACTTCATGCCAACCTTCGAAGCCGTGTCATAATGAAGTGAACGAATCGCATCCTTCTGCTCATAAAGAAGTTCGAGCTCTGTAAGATCGATACGTTGAAGGCACGCGAGCGTCGGCGTAGCAAAGACAGTCATGTATCTCCGCATTTTTTCCTCCCCCTCCACCTTCACGGACAAATGAGTATCTCCATCTTCAGGATACTCGTCATTCTTGCGGTGAAAAGAAATCTTGGTGACTCTTTTCTTGAGGTCATCCTTCGTCAGGGGTTTCTTAAGCATCGAGTTCATCTTGTCAGGGACGAGTTGTGTGCCTCCGTCAATGCAGTACCACTTGACCTTCTCGTCAGGGTGGACGTATTCAGAGTAATAGTCAAAATCGAGGTCGTCGATGACGCCTTCGGCAAAGGCCTGGTCATACAATCCACTTCCACTTTACAGACGTACATGTTAGTAGGAACAGAAGAAGTAATGAGCCAAACCTACTCGGTGAGTGTCTCAAGCCATTGAATGGAATAGTAATCGTCCCTGTAGAGGATGTATGAGTAATATGAAATCCGGTGAGAGGGCTTGCAACATACAGAGGAGTAATTCCATGAGACATCATGAACCCGCGCACGGAGTATTGGTCGTACTTCATCAACGCCTGGAAGCCCTTGGTCCAATTCTTCCGTAGTCTGTCCTTGAAGGGCTCAAATGTTTCTGTAGTGTACTTTTTTGGGTTGGCCACGAGTCTAGAAGATCCGTTAGAGATGCCTTCCAAATTGTTGATATGTAATAAAAACCTACTCTGCCATGATCCTTCCACCTGGATGAATATCTGAAACCTGGAAGTAGTCCGGGTTTCCTTCTACCTCGCCAATCATCGTCCTATCATTGTACCTTGACGGCTGTAGTTCGCTCTTCATATAGTAGTCTATCTTTGGAACCTTCAGATGCTCAAAAAGTTTGAATGTTCTGATACGGGGTAGTGTTGTTAGTAAGGACACATTGATTCGAAATCACTTGAGCTCATTTACTTCTTCATGATCTTGACGTCCGGAAAACGCATTGCACCAACATCATAATAGTCATGCGGCCTCTCCTCTAAAGGAGAAAAGTAGTGGGTATAGACTCTGCCGCCGACGCGGTCAGAACCCTCAAGGATATCGTACGACAGGTTCGGTATGTTGAGTTCGTCAAGTATCATGGCAATATATAGACCTTTCGACCAGTCACGTTCAGTTACTGCACGCCGGAGCCAAGCACATACCAGCCATTCCTGCTCCCACGATACATAATTTGGAACCCTCAGGCAACTCCTCTGCCTGCTTTTCATCGTCACGAAGATCGTTTGCTTCGGTCATCTGATAAGCATGTTTAAGGGCATAGAGGAAAGCAGATGGCCCTTGAAAGTGCTTAGGGTCCATCTGAAGTGCCCTTGCGAAGTAGTCAAATTCCTCCCCCGTCTTCTTAGATGTCAAACGTTGCGCAAATGCGGACTTCCAAGTCTCGCACTCATTTGGAGGCTTGGCATCGATGATAGGAGTGCCCTGGATAGGCTCTTGGGAAGACATCTTGAAGATGTAAGAAGATACGAAAGGGAGTAAGAAATTATCTTCTTCGGAAATTCTTTGTGCTCAAGAGAATAGCAAAGACCGTTTGCAACAACCAAATACTCCGCGTGGAGTGTTCATACTCCTATATATGTACCTATGGCTCCATCATCTTCCCCGCATCCCCGCATGGCCCACAGCAACAGTCTGGGGCTGTCCGAGCATCCGCGTGCACCAATCTTAATCCAGAGCAGTATGAAGCATCCAATTACTGCAATAGCTGGTTGCAAGATCTGCATACCAAGTACTCACTTGGTAACGTGCCCTTTGACGAGCACGTATACAATTGCATAAGACGTAACGGGCATAGTAGCGGAAGACGGCGCCGTATCCTAATGGTTGTGGCTGGCTGATGGCATAAGAAGTAACGGCCATATTGGCGAAAGACGGCGCGTGCCTAATGGCCGTGGCTGGCTGAGCCTTGTCACGCACAGATGTGATACCGGCTCAGGTTGGACGCTCACCTGCAAAGCTGACGAGTTGAGTACTCCGTATCCATTGACATACAATAGCGAGTCCACGCATACTGTGTAGCGAGCTTTCGGCAATAGGAACCGCATATAATGATCAGTATCATGATCCGGAGAAGTCGATTGGGAGCAGAGCAGCTAGTGGGCAGTCCGGTCGTTCCTTTAACGTTAGCTGCAGACGAGCTCAAGCCATGCTGCAGCTGTGACATGGGATCGAAACATCGGTGTGGAGGCAACACTTATGCAGCGGGTGCATGATGCATGAGCTGTCACTCCCAATGGGGAAGTGGGCTTGCTCGAGGCTGGCTGAACGTGAGGTCCAGATTGGAAAATCATTGCGCGTTGAAGAAACCGTGGGGGGAAGGTGAGCGCTTACAGTAAGGTAGCCTCGAACCCCACCATGAATGACCCCACCACACGTTCGCTTTGGCCATTGCGGCGATCAGCATTGCTTCGAGGCCCAGGACAGGCGGAAGTTCCCCAAAGCTGCCAACACGGAGGTTCATACTAAGTAGCCTTAAGCGATGGTGGATAGGCTGTAGAGCTTTTGCAGGGGCCCAGCCCTCCGTATGACCAAGATCCATGGATTATGATTAATCTAGTAAATAGAGTAGACACATAGGAATGTAAAATGGTGGTGTAGATCACCTCGCTATGTGGGATATCAAACGCTAAGATCAATTCCGACCAAAGAAAAACAGTGACTAGACTCAGGCCACAGACACAATGACGGCAAATCATCATTCATTACTCGGGTCTTCCAGAGACCCAGCCAAGGCAAATGAAAGTTTAGGAAAGAATGTACTGATCCACCTCTGGGTTGTGGTTTCCAGGGCGGAAGCTTGAAAACGAAGTCCGCTTTGAAATCGGCACCTTGAGCGTCTTCACCGAATGATTCGGGGTATCCTCATCCTCATCGTCTCCGTAATTGCTGTCACTGCCTGTGACGCTGGCATGGTCCATATCATCCTCACTGGAGCTTGCACTCCATGCCCTATTGCCTGTCCCAGCTTCACTTGTAGATGGCGTTGTAGGATCTGACTCTGCGGTTTCACTGAGAGGACTGACGTTCTTGTGGTCGATTGGGCTGACGCTGGTGCTGGGAAGTTGAGGTGGAATCCCATTCTCATTGTCCACAGGGCTGACATTGGCATATGCATTGTTGAGCAGTTCCCATGATGAGGGTTTGATTGGCTGTGGCGACTTGACATATAGACTATGATTGGTGGAGATTTTCCTTGGCAAGGATACCTTCTTGGAGGTTTTTGGTGTCAGAACGGAAGGAGTCGGTTTAGCAGAAAGAACGTCCATGTCAGGTCCTAGTGCAAGGATCGTTTCTCCAAGAGAAACTCTCTTAGAGGCAGGTTGTGATTTGACTTTCTTGGCCTTTGCCTCACCCTCTTGCCATGGCGGTGTCCCAGCGATTTGACAGCATAATGGATATGCTACTCCTTCAGTATCTCTAACTTCTTGAGGTGCTCGAGTGACGGATATTAGAGTCTGCAGTATCGCATAAACCAAAATCCAGCGGACTTTTCGCGCATCTGCGCTCGATACTGAGCTTTCCTCTCTCATCGTCCACTGTTTTTCGAACCGAAGATATTCACGGACGAGCTCACAGCTCATGACATCATCGTCATAGGAGTTTGTGGCTTCTTGGAGCGCGTTCGAAGTCGCGATGCGCTTGTCTAATTTATCCTGCTTGTGGGCGAAGAGTCGGCCAAATGATCTTCGACGGGTTAACTGAGCTGGGACCGTAGGCACTAGGGGAAGAGGATGCGGAAGCGGTGAGTATTTATGTCTCCGGTCGTAAGCTACAACGTTCTGATAGACACAAATGCCTCCATCCACAGGCTTATTATCTTGAATTGCAACTCCAGAGCTGTGATCGACCAAGTACTCATAGAGATTGCGGAATTCGAAGTACATGGACCGGTAAATAGCTTTGGGGAGAGCGCTGCTATTGCGGTTCAGGACTGTGGGTGGCCAGTAGCCGTGCTTTCCAACATAGAAGGTGTGTAGGAAGGTTCTGAAACGCTCAAGATGCTGATGAGCTTCTCTGGCTAAGCCGAGGTATGTACCAGACAGATCGTCTTCCAGGAAATTTCCGAGTGATGTTCCAGCTTTTTCCAATCTCAAATCCATCTCCAAATGTGCTCTTGACATAAGGGCGCGTGTAGTTCGTGATATATGCTATAAGACAAGTCAAAACCAAATCAAGAATCGAGTGTGTGTTCAGTATCTACCTCGAATTCTGCACTCTTATCCAGTAGATCCCACATCCCTGCACAATGAACAAAGGCATCGGTCCATAGGTCTCGGTCTTGACACTTCTCCGCGTATTGTAGCACTCCAAGAGCATGGTCTGGACACTCCCTAAAATCGGTATAGCCTTGTTCATCCAGATATGCAAGCATGTCATCTTGATTCACTTCAGGATTGGGACGAAGCTCGTCCATTCTGGTTAGGAGAGCTATCAAAGCTTCCCCAAGACGCTCGCCAACTAATGGTTTCTCGAACATCCAGGCAAAGAAATTTCGGGTCGTTAGATGATACCGGAATGCCTCTTCCCTGCTAAGATCATCAGGAGCAGGAATATACATTTCGTATTTCGCGTTTGCAGCAGGATCATTGAAGTCCTCGATGGTATCACTTTGTTTGTCGGTGTCTGAAGATGATGGGGGAGTCTCGGATACTGGATAAGTGAGATAGCGGTCCAGAAGAGGGCTGCAATTGCTGGACTGAATGTCTTCAAGAGATACTCGCAGGGAGGCTCCTCGTCTGGATTGACCCTTTTCGTAAAAGTGTATCAAGCAATCACCACTGGAAAACCAAAGTTCAGGATCCTGAATGTCGTCATTAGTTTCCCGTAACTGTTGGATGGATTCAAGGGATGAGGAGCTTACTCTGCGCATGGAATCCCATTTGATGGTCACTCTTCGGTTACCATCCCATCGTTTGATGTCGCTATTTCTAGGTGAGTTGGGTTTGATATCGGAGTTGTTGGTGTGAAGGTTGTCGCTCGAGCCATTACGAGATTTCTGTAGATAGAGATTTAATTTGGCAACTCGTCGATTTGGGTAGCTTGGAGAGCCTATTCGTTGTGGTGACATGGCTTTGCTGAGTCTGTTCCCGCGCTCTGACGAACCTTGCCTGATGATAGATAGAGGTCGAGATCTGGTGGTAGACATGGTGGCAGGATGTCTGGCACAGCACTGGGGCCGTTTCAGAGGCTGGATCAGACAATAGCAAAAGGAGGTATCAATGATGAAAGGACATGTGGAAAGGGAAGGGAAGGGCTGGCCCGGCCAGGTTGTATGTGTAATTAGGGTATGGGAATTGTTGGGCGGCGGTGAAGTTCGTTCAGCTGTGCCATGACATTTGGGCGTTTACTCGGTCAAGGGCCAAGAAGCGAGCCTCAGTCGTGCAGTGGCATGGACCAGGTTTGATTCATGAAGAGCTTGTGGCGTCATTTGATTAGGTTCCAGGCAAAGATCGACTTGAGCCAGCAACGATTTGCGATCTCTCGGAATTACAAAGTACAGACAAAGTTCTGTGCTTCTAGCCCGAAACGTGGCCATGCTTGGAGCGGAAGCAATAAGAAGCTCGTTAGTCTTGACCTCATTAGGGGTACTATATTGTATGCCTTGCTGCAAGGAGCACTGGTAGGGTTAGTGGATCGATGTAGTCGAGTCTAATTGGAGTGCTATTACTGTAGTGGTATAGGATCGCCAAGATGAGCTTTATCAGTGCCGCGTCTCGCAGTGCTTCCGTACTCTCTTAACTTCATTTGATCGCTGGGTCTCGACCTGCAGCGGGGATGCTCGATGATAGCGCAAACTGTCATGCAGCCAAGGGCGCCCAAACGTCCAAAATGCCGACTCCGTCCCCCTCCATCGCCCATCGCCATCCCGTCGTTCAACGAGAGCCTAAAGAGCCCGTGACATGGTGCATTTCTTCGGAACTTTTTCTATCCAGGAAATGTCTACTACAGGACCCGTCATCGTCATACTCCTCATTCTCGGTCTCTGGAGAAGCCGTGAGGAGGGGTTGTGCCTGTTGACGCGCAATGATACCGACAATCATTCTAGGTAGATCCTGATCCTAGTCGGCCACCGACTGGGTGGTAATTGGTGGCTTGCGGCTTCGAGGCATTCGTCTCTGGTGCAAGACACCAAGACCAGCATCCTTGCGTAATCCTTGAACCATTTCCAAACCACGCTGACGCCGGCGACTTAACGCCCGACCACGATTCACTCTGGGCCCCCACTGCCCAATTCGGTCGGCTTTGAAGCTGAGGAACCATCACGAACGTTTACACTATCGAAAGCCTCCCGAGTCTGGAACCACGGAGAGCTCAGCTCTTTGTTCAAAAGGCCTTCTATGCCTTCTATATGGTCGATGGTCGGCACAGATCCTGGCCCAGGGTCATGGTAGTCGGTTGTTGGTGGGATTGCTATCACTTGGCGATATTTTCGTGGTCCATGTGTTGGCAATCTCTCGCTTCCAGAGTAAAGTGCACGGTCGTCCAAGTGGTCCCTACACCCATTCTACAAGATTGTTAGCCTTGTAGGTACCCGTCTCTATCGCAATGCGAAGCTATCACACCATGCAGTCCAATTGAATGACACCGCCTTCTCAACAAATATTCAATAGATTGTGGAACAGACAATGCTATCTGTTATTTGTCAATCGCATGTGACATGTATCGCAATGATCGATGGCGATATCAGGAAGAACCCGAACATCATCGGAGATGGTTCCGCAGGCGCGATGTTATCTATTGCTCTTCAGCAACAGAAAAGCTATGGAATCGATCGTAAAGGGAGCACACCAATATCGCTGGTTTGTTTGCATTGTTTGCTTTCTATCGGCTTGAGTGTCAGAAATGGTAATGAGGAGCATTCGGATACACTAGCCATGCATGTCAGTTTACGAGATATCATGTGCTATCACTTCAACTGTAAGCCTCTTCTTACACATAAGCAGATCTCCGAACAGGTGTTCGCGCTTTGCGCTATGCTCCTTTTGCTATCAAACAAACAGTAAGGCTTGAATTTCGAAGTTCTCATTCTTTTCTTTTTGTATTCTGTGCACACTCCTTCGAATTTGCTCGTATGTGCAAGAGGTGTGGCGTCAATGCAATACGGTAAGAGCGACCACAGGTCTGCATCGCATCATGCATAAGTTCATTCTGCACTTTTGCTCATTCGCATTTCTTCACGGACAATGGTATCATTTGGCGAGCATTCATTCCCTAAAAAATTCCAAAATACATCTCCCCAAAACCTCCGGCCTCTCCTCCGGAATAAAATGTCCACAATCCACCACCTCCCCCTCCACCACCCCCTCACTAACCCCCCTCCACTCCGCCACCGCATCAAACATCTTCTCAATCACCCCCTCCCTTCCCCACACCACCTTAACCGGACATCTGATCTTCCTCCCCCTCTCCAAGTCCCCCCTCTGCTCCTCCAAATCCACCGTAGCAGCCGCCCTATAATCCTCACACATCCCCCTCGCTGTCTCTTTATCCGCCACACAATTCACATAACTCTCCAATACCTCCTCCTGCGCAACACCCTCATATTTTTTCTGCTGGAACCACACGCGCGGATTCTGAACCATGAATGTTTCCGGAATCGGGGACGGCTGGATCAGGAAAAACCAGTGCCAATATGCGCTCGCGAACTGCATGTTTGTTTTCTCATACATGGCTAATGTGGGACATATATCCAGCATCATGACTTTCCTCACTCTTTCTGGGTAATCCACGCATAATTTATGCGCTACCCTTCCCCCTCTGTCATGGCCACAGACGTAAAATGTTTCATGACCCAGGTGTGTCATGACTTTCACCATATCGGCTGCCATTGCGCTTTTGGAATAATTGGCGTGGTTCTCGCCGGCGGGAGGTTTGGAGGATTGGCCGTAGCCGCGGAGGTCGGGGAGGATGAGGGTGTAGTGGGGGAGGAGGTGGGGGGTAAGGAGGTGCCATATTAGGTTGTTTTGAGGGAAGCCGTGGAGGAGGAGGAGAGGTGGTTTGGTTGAGGTGGGGGAGATGAGGGTGTGGATGTTGACGGAGGGGGACATGGATGTGGAGATGGAGTGGGTGGTGAAGTCGGGGTAGGCGGAGGTGTTAATAGACATTTCTGCCTGACAGCGGGAGAGTGTGGGAGCGGAGGGAGTGGGTGGTGTGGTGGTGACGGAGAGGTGGGTTTGGATAGGTGGATGGGATGGTGGGTGGGTTGCGAGATTGGGTGTAAGAGCCGTTTGTAATCCTGTGACGCAAATGTCGGAAATAAATTGGGGTACCCGGAGTTAACGGGGTACTGTTGCCTCCAGCAAGGCTACGGACTCTCTCCGAAAAACTATCAATTTGAAGCTTCTGACCTTTGTTACCCTCCATGATTGTCTCAGTCAGAGATGATGTGGGCCCTGTCATATTGTCAAAGCATGCTCTTTAAACCCTGAAGGAATCATATGTCCTCTACGATGTCGCTGAATTCCTCTCCACCATCACCCAACCTCCAGTACCTGCCAGCAGAGCTCGTGGACGAGATCGCACAGTATCTATTACCAATTAGCAAGCTCTCTCTACGATATACCTGCCACCGCTTCAGGCACCATTTCTCCGTCACCATCGAATCATTACGGGAACAGCATTCCACTAAATCAAATTCGAACGCCGAAGAGCGCCAGTGGTACAACTTCCTCTGCATGTTGGAACGAGACCAGCGCATTAGCCAGCTTGTTTGTAGCGCTTGCAAGCAAACGCATCACATTTCGATGTTCTCCCAACATGCCCAGCAACGATACCCCAGGCGCTGCCTCGCCAGCGAGGGTGAACCTTGGGTATGTCCACACGCCTCCTATACGCGTGCTGAAATCAGTTTCCTACGCGCACGTGCTCAGGCGGATGCTTGCAAGCATGCACGTTCTCGTAAGAACCCGCTCTTTAAAGAGTGTCTGCGCTTCTTGAAAGATTTTCTCCTCTGGGTAAAAGACTACTACTTCTGGCTAGCGTCTCATCCTGGAAACCATGTTCAATTCCCAGCACAATATGATAAATCCAGCCAGAAGATGAAGTTCCCAGCACACTATTATTGCTCCTGTCGAAAGATCAAGACGTATCAGCATATGCTTTTTTTCATATTGAAGCATCAAAGTTCAGATTATTGCAAGCGAGGGTGGAGAAGGCGCTTGGGATGACTGCTGGTGTTAAATGCTTTCACTTGCGTAATCCGAAATACGTCAAGCACGAAAATTGCTGGAAATCACATGAAGGAGATCTATCGTTCAGATGTCGGTTATGTATGGAGTATGACGCTGTCAGCGAGGTGAGCAAGCAAGGGAATAGGGCATAAGTGATGCATATAGAGGATCTGTTAAACTAAGGTCCATAATTAAGGGTTGGAAACCTCTATAGCCATTATTCTTAGGGATATCAGTAACAATAACTTGTCAGAAATCGGCTCTATACGTACGAAGCATACTCCATCCTCTTGCTATTGATGCCTAGAGCAATAGAGATTTGATGTTTGCAGCCCGAAAGATTCTGTTTACATCGGATAACCTTCAGTAAACAGAGTTTACTAAATCCGGTCCTTATCTCCGCTAACGAGGATCTTTCGTCCTGACCTCCGCTCCCAACGGACTTGCACTTGGGCAGAGGTCAAGCACCACGGCGACAACACAAAGCCACTGTCCCTCCTTCCCAGATAAGCTACTGGCGCCTGTGCTTCAGTAAAGTCCAGAATGAGGACGAGCTCATCCACTTACGGCCAGAATGCAGACACGTCTCGCGCCGCTTCTAGGACGAAATAGTACACCTCCTCCGCAAGCCTGATTGCACTCTCTAACCAGTCTTTTTACTAATCGTTGATAGGAGTTCACAGAGAGTCGTAATTATAAATATCAACTCAATTCAGGACCTACACCTTAGACCTTAAGAGGAAGCCATATGGAAGTTGGCAATTATACAAGGCAAGAAGGGTGTACCTAGTAGAGAAGGGCGAAAGCGTTGTGGGCCACGACCGAGAGTCTAGGATATCACGGTCGAAAAATATCTTTATAACATCTCAGCCTAAGTCTTCACGCAGCGTATAGGTCTCCCCGTAGAATACTGAAGGACTGTGGCTACAGTCGAAAATCTCGTTGATGACCGGATAAAGTCCGTCATAACCCAGATTTCGAGTTTACTCACTTGCTCTTAACGAAGTAATCCGAGGACCTGCTCGTTGCACACCAATTTCATTGCCACAACTGGGCCACTTTGTTACTTTGGGTAACAGGATACGCCAATTTGGAGGACATGGCGGTGGGAGCAAACGATCTTAAAGCGCCTTCGATTGGTACTTCGTGATGTAGAATGCAAGACCATGGGGCTTCAAATGGAGCATTATGTAATCCATAGTGCATGGAATTTGGAAGTATAAGCGTCAGGGCCAGTCATTGAACAGTCATTGCTGCTTGGAAACCGTCCTTCGATTGGAATACTTCATATCGCGAGCAGAATCGCCATGATGTCGCAAAACCCATAGCTTCCATTTGCCTAGTCGAAGCCTTTTGAAACTTCTTGACGAGAAACTCCAGTATCAAGTCTTTCTTTTGGTCACCTTCGGATTCAGCTTTGGTGTCACCATCCTGCGCTTGAATTTCACCAGGTTCTTCGTCCTGCAATCCATTCATGCTGGGGTTCCGATGGGCAAGTTTTCGTCATTGGCTTGTCAGCCTTCTTTACCTGCCATCTTCAATCAAAGGTACTGATGACAGTTTTGGTTGTAAGTCTACAAGACCATACCTGAAAGCCTACGCAGAGGCGAGTGCTACGTATGCGGTACTTCCATAACCTCTAATATAGAGGACTGTTCAGCTGCCAACAAAATCCCAAGTCCATACGGTTCTAGGCCCCGGACACGTAGATAGGGCGTTAGGCTAAGCCTCGCATTGGGCAAGGGCATTCCTAAGCGGAAAATTGTTGGCTGGGCTGGAGCCCGGAGTCAGCCTCGAACCGGCTCTCTTATGTGCTCTTCCCCTTAGCGTTGCTGTGTGGAAGGGCTCGCGGGGGACAAAAAAACCGGCATACCCTATCTTCAGAAGCCCAAGAAGATATATCAAGCCTTACCTCCATCATCTTGGCTGGTAGAATTGCAGAGTAAATAGGTTCGAGAAGCATGCCGTCTACTTTACTGTTTCCACTTCCACTGCCAGCTGACGAAGTCCACATTGGTTCCTTTGTGCTCAACCCGACGGATCCGACCCAAGACTATTTCGACCCACTAGATAAAGACCCAGATCTTAAGCCATCGGTACTCCGTACAGACGTAATAGATTTCACCAACACGATCCGAGATGCTGGATCTAAAGAGGTAAAAGCCGTGTTGACTGACTACTTCTCAGCCAACATCGATTGGGAAAAGTCGAAAAACATTGGAGCTGTCGTCCACCAAAGCAGCGACGTACTTGATGAAAAATTCTGGTAGCTGGTTTGAGCAGGTTTGCGCATTGCGTGCAATGCAGGTCTGGTTTGAGAAGGTCATGAGAGATAAGTACAAAATATATCTGCTCGTGGGCCTGAGGACGATCTTTGATGGCCGCTTCAAAAATGATCATAGCGCCTCTACCTGTACGGGCGGTAATGCACAGGTACCTGCAGACGTACTGGCCGGATTATCTCCGATGGGCCTAGATGTTGGCGGTGGGGCCACAGTGTCAAAGGAACAAACCGCTTCCAGCGAACTCAGTGCCGCCGGAGAACGCGTCTGGGCGTTGCAGTACCGTCGGATCAAATACAAATGGTACTCGAGTAAGAAGATGGAAAATGCCGCCCTAGAGACTGGGACGACATGGTTGACATTCCACGGGATGGAGGCGAGAAGTTACTATCCATACGGAGGTGTCGCAGCTGCGCACACAGAAGATATGGTAGAAGTCGTTATAGATGACAAACTTGACCTCGAAGACTCGCTCGAGGTTCAAAGTACGAGTGGAGGGACGCTGTTCATTCCCCAAGAAGATGAGAACAGGGAGTCGTATCTACCTCCCGGTTCCAAAAACGCTGTCGACGATCCAGAAGAAGAGGTGCAGCCTTGGGAAGCTAGCTTCGAGAATTAGGGAGTCGTTCCAAAGATGCTGTGGACAATCTAGAAGAAGAGGTGCAGCTTTGGACTATTTAGCATCATCGAAAGAGCTAGGTAGCACTTGGCGTGGTTACTTTCTGTGACATAATGAAAAACTTAAATTGGAGGGTAGAAGACAAATATTTTCATTCATCTACTACGACAGAACTTGAAAGCACCGCATATCTGACTACATGTCCATGCATATTCCATGTCTCTAATGCCCCTATATGTATACACCAGTAAACGCCAGTCTAATGCCGCTAAATGCAATGCAAACAACCAAGCTATCTTACAACTCATCCTTCTGCGGAGGATGCCAACTGAACTCCCAGCTCCGTTCCACCACTGGTAAGCCAAGCCAAAAACTCCATAGCCGACTCAGCTCAACGACAATGATCCGAAACATCTTTCCTGGAATCTGAACCCACGATTTAAGCACGTAGATATAGGTGCGCCAGACGAGGTTCCATTCATCGAGGAAAATCTGCCAAATTGTTTCATCCTCGCGGACAACATCGTCTTCATCGTCGAAGTCGTCAGAATAGTAATCTGGTGAAACCGCACCTTTGGCGTTAAACTTCTCCTTGGTGCCAGATGGGGCTTTCTCCTTATCAAGATCTGGAATTCCGTAGGACTTGGGATCCGATGCTGAGATCTTTGCGAATGGCATCTCGGTTTCGGAGACCATATCGCGCATTTCTTTTAGCGCTGCGAGTGAGCTTGATACTCGATCGAGAGTGTTCACCAATGCTACCAATTCTGTCCTTCGTAAGGGCGGATTCTCACCATTCTTCAGCTCGTCATATTCGAACAGAACTTTGAGGGCTGTGCCGTATCCGACTGTCTGAAGCTTCCCCCATAGCCTACATTTATCGCAACCAACGCAATCCATAAGCCTACTGACATTGCGGAACCGGTTGCGGAAGTCTTCCTTCAAGTCGCCACTGACGTCTGGATCCTGAAACATAGTATACTCGTCGAATATTGGCGGATGAGTTGCTGCGGTGTCTGCAAGGTGTAAGATCTTAGTCTTGGTGGCCTTGTCTTGTGCTAGATCGCCAGAGCAGAAGGTGTAGTTCTTGAGGTAAGTACGAAGTTTGGTGACTGCGCGGAGGAGGATTGCGTAATCGAAATAGAGATTTGAGATACGCTCTGGGTGGGTAGCCAAGCGGTCTGAGTAGCATTGTAGATTGGGACCCCAGGTCCCGGTGGTTTGATTGAGATAGTCGAAGCATATATGAGTTGATATTGAGGCGTGCATGCCGCTTATTATGCGGTGGAAGACACGCTTTTCAAGACATTCATCATCGAGGGTTAGCTCAGTGGAAGGGGAATTCTTTTGTATGATGTTGCGTAAGTCACTGGCCGCTTGAAAGAGATTATTCGACTGTGGTATCCCTGGCGAGCCGGAGAGGGGTGTCTCCTTAGAAAAGCAATTCTCCTTATATATGGCATCCCAGACATCCCTTCCTGCGTAGCCGGTGAATCTTTCTGGATTGTCCACGAGACTTACATAGTCACCTTTAGCCGTTGCGCTCTCGTCCTCTGGTACACAATAATCCCTGTCATCACACTCGTCATCGTATTCTACCACACAACTCTCCCCTACGTCCTCTCCCAATGTTCCCTGCAAAGGCCTCTCATTGCCTCTTTCTTTTTGCAATTGCCTGTCGGGATGTGCGGCTTTCGGTCCTTCCAATTTACTCAGCTCTTGTGCTCTCCATATAATCGGTATGTCCTTCTCATCCTCCAACGTATCCACTTTACAAGCTATATTACCACACGTCCCCGTCTCGTCATCCCACGCCTTGACAGGACATTTCTGATCATAGAGGTTGAGTCGGTAGTAGGCGAAAAAGTCTGTGGATTGTGTTATTGATTTCAGATGTGGTGTTAGGGCGCTGTTGAGTGTATCAAGAGTATGGTAGGAGGCGCAAGCGTCAGAGACTATTGCAGTTGGGTCGATCTTGTGGATAGTTAGTCGAGTGTCCGTATAAATCGATTGATGATGTAGGCCGCTTACAGCGCAAACCTCAGCTGAAGATGGCGTAGAAGCGGTGCTGCTGGTAGGATCGGCATGCACATGTGTAATAAGGAAGAAGAGAGCGAAGTAGAAGTGCTGTGCGGCGGGTCGCATTATGGCGAATGCGATATAGGAAAGCTTTCGAAAGCGGAACAGAAGGGACTGTAGTTCTAAAGCGCTACCTCACCATTCTTTCGTCGATTAACGGTAAGGACGGCGAAAATTCGTAACTTCCATTGGTAAGCAAATGTGTCCTCTTCAAAGCCATTTGCGGATGATTAGTGGTCTTACGTTAATGAGAAATGCGAACATGCCTCCTCAAAGATTCATTAGGCGGGTTGACAAAGCAGAAAAGAGAACTCGAAATAGATTGATGTATGTACAATGGGAATAAGTGGCCTTTCAGTTGGTGAAAAGAGGGAATGACAACACAGGTACAGAGTAAAAATAGTTGGTACGCCACCACCCGTACTACTACGGCGCGCCGTTAGTAGCAAACAGCCGCCTTTAACCCTTAAAGCCAGAAAACCCGCACATTGAACGGGCAATCCCCCTAATTCTATGGACTACGTGTGTCCTATATGAAAATAGCTGTCCGAGTCTATAAACTAAGACTTTACGATTCTATAACATTTCAAACTATAGAATTGGAATAAAATTTGATACCATTGATCCACGAACAAGATCAGTCGCAAGTAACGTGTCTTAATACCTAAGTCAGCAACCCTACCGGCGCCTGAGAAAGCTCGCCTACGCCCACAAGAATTTGGCTTTTAGGGCCGCCGAGGCCTCAGTATAAGTTTGTCCCTATTACCAATCTATAATATGAAATGTTTGAGGATCACAATATCTAGCTTCATAGATTGCATAGCTAGGATATCATTACTATGTATGATTGTATATGGCAATGATGTTAGGTGGATTGCCATTAGTAATTTAACTTGTCACTGAATGTGAGAAGACAAAAAGGGTGCAGTCTCAAAGGAACTAGTTTTTGCGAAAACGTTTGTTATGTCTAATATTAGAGATATGATATTGCATTGCAGATAATTTTCATTCAAGCACTGCGATTGATGGTAGCTTCGCAAATATATACAAAAGTATATATTATCTGTTCTGATATCCTAGTATTCTGACACTGTGGTGAGGACGATCGATGCATGGTGTAATGATAAGGAGACTACTTAACTTGAAGCTCTTGTCGTAACTAATCTGTTCCATGAACGTCCTCAAAGCCAAGTATCCGTAGTAGCTACGTTGCTTGATGCATCGTATATCATCATTTGTCTCAGTCACGTCCCAGGCTTTTCTCATATCCCCAAGTCTCTCATGATCCATCGGTAATATCCCGGCACCCACCCGTGCGTATAAATTACTGCGCAACCAGGGAATCTGTCGTAGTGCTCTGTGGATCTCTTCTGCCGCTTGTTTTGACACTACATCAGGCCGTCCTCTTGTTTTCATACTTTACAACCTTCCAGTGCGGTATGCATGGTCATTTTGCTGCTTACGTCTCTAGGTTTTCGCATCCTTCCAACATCTTCCTTAGCACCCCCAATAGAGTTCCATTCTCTAACGCAGCAGCCACCCTCTCTTTATCGCCTAGCTGTCTATTGACCTGCTCAGCCGTACTGTGTGTACCCTCTTTGATTCGCACATCAACTCTGAAACGTGGTGGAAGAGCTTGCTCGAGCCGGACGCGAACCCCAAGACCAATTACCGTGGCGAGAGAACAATGCGTTATGGTAGGGGTTATCAGTACTGTTAGCGTTGTGAGGGGCGACGCAGAGCCTTTCTCTGGGAAGGTAGGTGTTAGATAAATATCCGGCAGGTTGACAACCGAGAGAGATCCGAGCGTGAGGGGATGTTCTGGATCAGAGATAGGCGATATGAGGTCTGTATGTGTCAGCCAAATTCATAATATGATGACCACATTCTGAAGGGCCGCATAATAGACTATTGCAGAGTATCATAGTGAGTTGTTGATACGAGGGTCTGGGCTTACCATATATTTCCTGCTCGTCAATAGGCTCGACGCTATCATCATCCCCGCTTGATTCATCTGAATCTGAGGAAGGTGGCAAGAACGGATCAGGAAGATACGCCGAGGAAGGTGCTGTAGTCGCGAAGAGGCCGCTGGGAGTCTTTGATGATTGACCGTTGCCCTGCCGTCGACGGCTTGGTAGGTCGGAGGCGTTCCGTATTGTAGGATTGGCGTTGAGTACCTCGGACATGCTCTTCAGTAGCTGAAAACCCTATGTACTGACAAGGTATACACTTGGGAGGACGTCGCTGATCACCCGTCGTGATCGAATGATGCTACTGCGCTTCAGAATGGATGGTATGTTGAAGCCAGGAATAGAAAAATAAGATGCCGAGGGAATTGTTAGCGTAGGGTTTGGCCCCCTCTTCGCTTAGAACTTCCAATGCGGTAAGGAGCGGCCCTTTCTCAGCTGCCCGACCCTTCAGAATGCAACTATGAGCCGGAGCATTCTGACGGCTGCATTAGGAGGTGTTGTGCAGGACGCCGCAGATACAGCGGGCCAGGCTGAATAATACTGGTCGTGTGCCTTGCCTGCTTGCATCATAATCAGCTCTGCCAGTCAGCCTAACCAGATGTCCACCCCCACGCCCTTCCTCTCGACTTCCACGCATCACGCTAGAAGCTTCTAATCAGGAACGAGGAACCAAAGAATTCGCCCCCAACGACCCTTGACTCAATATCAAACAGGCCACCGCGATATTCCGTTGCGAAATTAATGAACTAAGGACAGAGCGGCATGTCTGTACAGTCCTAAGGTTGCACTGCACAGCAGGTAGAAGTACAGGTACGGTAAGGCGACCCGCCAACAAGACGGTTGATATTGCCAACGTCGCCAGTTGGTGGAGGAGCCTTATGATCAACTTCCCGCAAAGGCACGTCGTTATCTCCCTGGGATGCTGTGCTTTTGTAAGTACATCGCAATCTGGCCGGTTGGCAAAAGATTCGTCATCAAAAGCGATGAAAAGTAGATATCTTTTATCTGATACCCTTGCTCTCGGCCCCATGCTTGTTGGTGGCTTGGGCGCTCGAAACGGTCCTTACCGGACGATCACGATATTCTAATAATGGTGCTATGTGGTAGTACACCTAGGCGATCGCCAACTTCACTTCTCACAACTATCCATCCTGTATGTGGCTCGTATGTTCTGACAACTACCAGTAGACTTGAGATCAGCAATCGCTTTCTCAAATCTGGATAGCGAGCGCACCTTCCCGCTTTGAAGTCATAATTCTCCGCTACTGTGGCTCCATGGCGGCGACCGCAGATGGTCTCAGTGGCTTCTGTCGATACTGGCGATAGTTGACTGGCGCTCTTATAACTCCTCAATGCGTCCTCGGCATGCTGGATGGCTGTAGGAAATGCCTTGAGCTGCTATAGCCATTGAAATGTCTAGAGCAATATTTCTCTGCTTTTGTTTGGATGTAATAAACCGAGGCCGACAATGTAACCTATTTATGGCGGCGCAAGGCAGCATCTAGGGTGCTTCCATAGACTAAATGATCAGTAGTATTTATACAGAGAACATACCGGTTCATAATCGGAACTGAAGACATGGTGTCACGTAATAGATAATTGCGCACCAAACAAATATTCATTAAGGCAGTCGTTGTCCTCTAAGTCAGCCCGTTAGGACTCTCCGTTAACCCGTCTTACAATTATCACACCGTGTTTTGTTTCAAGTCATAGCAATCCGATAAGAGGCTCTAGGTTCAGTGGGATAGAGCGCACGGATTCGCTGAAATCGTTGCCGGCTCGTTGTATTTGCCTCAAGGGTCCCACCAATCCCCGTTCTCCTTCACACAGCGGCAGGGCCTTGGGAATTTTCTTTCCCCTCGAAAAGGGATAGCTAACGATTGCAAATCAGCCCCAGACGCAGGAGACGCATACCTGAGGCGGCTTTTAACTCCAAGTCTAGGTGACTCTGCGCCACCCTCCAATCTCGTTGCAGCCTCGAGTCTGCAGCGTGCATGAGCGGAACGTTGAATGACGACTCTTAAAATACTTCCAGGAACGTGACAGCTTCCTCAAAGTGCATATTTAGGAGCAGACCCTGGTAATCTGGTCATCAGAACAGTCTTCCAGAACCCTAAAGTCTGGCCTCCATTCCGGTCTGGTACAACCTCCAACATTCGGGTACCCCGCGCCTCTACCTTGAACACTCACAACAGTGTTGATCGCACTGACACCTCCCTCGGCCATTCCGTCATTCCATATTCATCCTATCCCAAAGCCATCCCGACTATCGCGTCTACTCCCTGAGCCCGATTACAGACGGTGCCACGCCCCCATTCGAGGGCCAACACCTACTACGACTGCGCCTGCCTCATCAGAACGTACTATCCCTATTGCACCCACCTCATCTCACGACCAACCGCTCCTTCTGGATAAGCCAGCATTTCATTTGATGATCCTCTCGAGAATCGAATATTTGACGGCGTGGGAGGTTAGAAAGCGAAATAGAGAGACTACCAAGGGTGTTGTTATATGGGAAGGACCCCTCCGTTGCCCTACGGTCGGACATGTCCTAGAAAGAGCTCTACGTCCGTTGTCGTGCCTGAATTGAGCTCTACTACCTGATATCATTGTTATTGCATTATCTGCTTCACCGCGTGCTTCGCGCTCTTCTCTGCCGCTCAGTCAGGTGCTGTCTTGGAGCCCGGATGAAGCCTTGCAACTGCTGTGCAAGATTAGAAGCATCTACACATCGGAAAGAATTTCTTGGAGCCACAAATCAAGGTCTACTTCCGTCCCAAGCGACAAGTACGAGAGGATAGAGGAGGCAGGGTGCAGATACCTAAGACTACGAGCTCTCCGCCTACTGTACCTTCACAGCCGGGTGCTGTTTTATCGAGGGATTTCTTGCCACGGTTGCCACCCCCTGCAAAAAGTCTCCGCAGGCTTACGAATCCACACATCTCGCAACTTTCTATCATCCCGGCGCCAGTACGAAACTTCAACCTGGACTACACATCTTGAAGCGTGAATCCTATAATCTATGGTACCGATGAATTCTGGGCCTGAGATTCGGCCTCTGCAACCCCAATTTCCGATGCAGAACTTCTCCTTTGCACCTCCTAATATGGGAGTTGGTGCTGACAAGAAAAGTGTGTCCCATACTAGTACCCTCCCAGCGTTCTCCCACTGAAGGCTAACATAACGCTCAGACTATGTCTTTGTGGACGAACATAATCGGCACAAGCGACTGAAGGGTAAGAGTCCTTCAACAAAATCTTCTTAACGAATGCTAAGCGCTAGTAGTCATGAGAGCTTGCGAAGGATGCAGGAGACGAAAGATTAAATGTGATGCCGCTACCACCAATCAATGGCCTTGCGCCTCGTGTGTACGGTTAAAGCAGCATTGTGTACCACCAACACTCAACTATGACCGCACTCATGCAGCTGGTGGCAACATCTCTGGACTTGAACGAGTCTTGGACTTCGACAATTCTAGTGGAAGTGGTGACGAGGATTATAGTCATCCTGCAGGCGCGGCTCAGGTCTTCGAGTTGCAACAACCACAAGACCCGATACAAGGAACTTACAGCTCAGTTCTGGGACCGCCTTTCAATACTCCACCGTACACAGAGAAAGCTTTCAGCCAGCACGAATACGCTTTCGATGACATATCCACAATGCCATTGCATGTACCAACCACGTCATACCGTAATCATCATACCTATAACCCACCACAAAGTGCTCCCATTGCGCCACCAAACGATTGGCCCAAGGAGCAATATTCTACTGCTGAACTCAACGACGTCTTAGGGGAGCTTAACATAAACGAAAACGGCATCGGTACGTATTGGAGAACACAAAGCTTGTATTTAACGATTAAAACTCTCCGTACTAATCTCTTTCTAGCGCCCTACATATCACAGCAAAAAAGGAATCTTGCTGAAACACCTGCCTATGAAGAAATCGAGGTCAAACTACCAATGACTTCGCCGAACTCGACCTCTACTGTTAGGATACCTCCAGAGTTAATGCCTCCAGACGAGCAATGTATGGAATGGTTCAATATATTTTTCACTGACATACATCCTTATGTTCCGGTTATCAGCAAGCCGTACTTTTTGCAACAGTGGCGATCTAATCGCCGGTCGATATCGCCGTTGATCCTTGAGGCTATCTTTGCCTGCGCAGGGAGATTGTCTGACGATCCAGCTCAAGGGGCTCAATGGCTGGCCCTAGCTTCCAGTAAGTTCTCGTCCTGTGTTCTTCGCACTTGGCTGATGCAGTTTTTAGAGCACGAAGACTGTTTTATGGATGTTCCAAGGCTGAGCACCATTCAAGCCCTGTTATTGCTCCTTAAAGCTCGAGAGTCTGCTCCTAAGCGTGGTTACTATTGGCGTTCATGGATGACGGTTAAGAAGTTGGTCACAATGGCCAATGACCTTGAACTCCACGAGCATTACGGGGAGCATCAAGCTGGTCGAAATTGCGGATCAGATCCTACAGAATGTCTAATAAAGACTCGACTATGGCAGAACATTTTCATCTGCGAGATGATGATCGGTGGTCCGCAAGGTATGTCCCGGCGGGGTTTTGAAGGCTTGCCGAAGCTTGTACTGATCGTAAGAGCAGGCCGGACAGATATGGGCATTGACCCTGAGTCGGTAGACCTTTCTATCCAGCGGCCATTGCCTGGGATTGATAGTTCTGACTACCAGATATCACGGCAATTTACCTACTTCGTGCGTAAAGTTCGATTTGTGCGAAGTATGCACGATATCAAGACAAGCGCTAAAGGGGATGGTTTTGCGTTTGATCCCAAATTCAAGAACCTGAGTAATTCCCTAACGAAATGGCACGAGGAGCTGCCTCGCGACCTCCAAATCACATTCCCTAATGACGAGACTCCACCGTGGCTACCAAGCCATTTTGTAGGCAATACGCATTCGTACTACCATCTCACAGTCATTATGCTTCATCGGCCTCAGCTGCAGGCCCTGAGCTCGCCAAATTCCTACAATGATCCCGCTTGGAGGAGGCAAATGGCCATCTGCTATGGGTCTGCCAAAGCTTTGTGCAGATTACAGGAAGGCATTCTTCACACTTTTGGTATTACTGGTCTGGTATGCATGCAGCGCGGTATCAATTTCGTTATGTATGCTGTTTTGACCTGTGTCAATATTCAACTGGTAGGTTTGCACGACCACCATAATGGAGGCTTAACGTCGCTGATGTTGCTTTAGGTGGCTATTATGACACCGCTCGAAGAGTTTAATCGTGACTCCAAAGACTATTTGACTCGGTCCATGCGCATATTGGAGAGTTGTACCTCTACTTGGCCGGTGCCAGATATGCAAGCGAGAATCGATGCTCTCAGGGAGGCTTTCTCTGCAGATACCAGCAGACCATTCGAGCTCAAGCCCAGTTTTCCATATGGTAGTCCGAGTTCATCTGCGGGATTACAGCCTAGTCCTCCTCCTGACGACCATCTCGCCCACCGCATGCTACCTCACCACGAGTCACTTGGACAGAGCCATCAAATACCATACAATGCTCAGCCTATCACGCCGCCTGTGTCCGCAGGCTTTGACGCATCAAAGGGAAATTCGCTTTCGTCGGCCTCGATGCCAATGATGTCGAGCGGGCAACAACAGCAATTGTCAGTACAGACCACTTCAGTGGGCAACGATCAGGTTGAGTGGAATCCGACACCCATTTTCAAGTATGTTCTTACTCCAGTTTGTTCTAATGCTGAGATGCTCATATTTGGCAGTTCATGGAACACTGCGTTCGGGACACCCACTGCTGCTATGGTTTCGACAACAATGTCGGTGCCACAGCAATCATCTCCTGATCTCTATCCGCCTTCATCCCTTTCAACTCATCCTGTTCCTTCTCTTCAACCACAGCAATCCTATCCCGAGCAAACATATTCAGTGCCTTCAGAAATGCCATCCCTCTCTAGAGTTCAAACCGCACCGCAATTACCTGCTTTCACAAGCCCTGCCCCGTCTTTTGTGACCTCGAGTATGTGGCGCGATACCGTTGCCAGCACATACGATTCGCGAGCACTGAAGAGAGGGTGGGACACCGAGCCTTCTTTCTTCAACGATCAGGTTCAAGTGAAGCGGTCTAGATAATGAGCGGACTTCACCAATACGATCTTGTGGTCTCTCCCCTTGGAGTTTGTATTAATAGGAACGCTCACGGTGTTGTGGATTTGCTGAGAATTTCCATATTTGCGATGACTCTACGACAATGCTAGCGCGTTCGCGGCGACTAACTTATGGTTTTGTTTCTTCAATACTTTACTTCATTCTCGTATATTGTTTGCCACATATGTCATGTTTCACCGTCTTTGTTCTGGGCGGTTTATTGAAGACGGTGGTCCGACGCCGAAATTATCGTTGTGGGAGAAAAGCTTTTTGGGAAAAGTTCTGCATAGGGTCTCGGGGCGCTTGCAGTAATTGTAATAGCAGGACTATGATACCACTTAATTGATTTTGTAAAGCCATCATGATGAAGGGTTAAAGATTGACCATGAAGCTAAGACTGTTACAAGGCATGCACGAGTTCGCCCTGACAAAGTCTACGATCGCATCCGATCAACCCTTAAGATCCACCTCCTTGTGAGATATTTTCCCGGCAATAGTCTCAGGGGTAGGAACCTCCACCCGGGCTCTTCGCTCGTAGAGGATGACAATCACCCTGGGAACGTATAATTTCCATGAGGTTTTCCTTGCCGGCGTATGCTCATAAACGCTAGCACATACTCATAAACGGCCAGATATACTCCCCTCATGATTTTCCCGACCATGCTAGTTATCCCCTATCCCTGTCACCTCCGATACGCTCCAATGCCTGTGTCATGTTAATGTGGGAAATCGAGCACGCAGAATCTGTCATACGAACCTCTAGCATAACCACTGAATTGCCTCTGATGACCTATATCGATTCCATTGATTAGCCCCTGCTGCTATTTCCCGTCACGTATATCGCGGGACTTCATACCACCATCCCAATCCTAACTTTCTCCCCTCCGGCCTTCTCTTCTACCGCTTCATCGAGGACGATGTTTAGAAAGACCTGCTCACACACAAACGGTCAGCGACCCTCTGTTACCAAAGGTAGTATGCTCTGCCAACAAATGATGACCTATAGCTTCATGTAGACGTACATCGTAACCGCGCAGAACTCCAATGACTTTTCGGCTGCCGTTTAGTTGAACGAAAAGTCGTTTGTCTAGATACTTTGCGCGAGAAGTGGTCAGTTATGGCCTCAGGACATCATGGCATGTGGGTAAAGGTACCTTCTTCAGCTCAGGTTGAGCTTGAGGCATGACGACGTATCTTGGGGAGCTGTAGAGCTTTAGACGGGGAGCTCGATGTTCCTGAGACTATTGTGTGGTAGGGCGTAAGGCTGCGCTAGTGACGGTTTCTGGTATTACTTCTATGGCTTTGACTTCACTCCCAACCATCCAATTCAGTAGAGCAGCGCGGTCCTCGACTACTTCCGTTGCATTGCCACTCATCTTTCATTCCAAAAAATCTGGGAAAGAAGTTGCTATACCTGGCGGTCTTCGCTATGAGACCTTCATTCAGCGCAAGACGCCAGGCTCGAAGAGTTGGGCAAGATGATGATGATCTTGGAGAAGTAGAGTCTGTGTCGAAGAACGAGGCCAATGGTACGAATTATGCCCCCTACTTGTTGAAGCAAATTCTGACGTGTGCATGCGAACAAATAGGCTGACTGCCTGCGTAGGAACAACGCCTCCTGTCATACGCCCCCAGCTTTCATCTCGGGGAATCAGTAAGACTAAAAAGCGCTCCTCCTTACGTATGTCATTCGGCCCTGGTGGGACATCTATGACTGAAAACGACGGCGACGATGCACCCGCGGTCTTCACACCCAAGAAATCGCACCTCAGCCGACAGGCAATCGAGAAGAACGCACTACGGAAATCGCTAGCTGCCAACCTCCCTTCTGAACATGTGACGCTTCGACAGACCGATGACCGCCCGAGCTATACCGCAGATGCTCTGAACGAACTCAAGACTTCAACGCCTTCTACACCAAAAGAGCTGCGCTCGCAGTCCGACATTGACCAGGAAGAGAGCAAAGCCCTTGATCTCGCCGCAAAGTTTGGCTCTGACCTTCTTGTCCGCGACTCCACTTCGTCCATCCCCACAGAAGCCGAAATACGAGAAAAGAAAGACCGCCGCGCACGATTAGCCAAGGAGCAAGATTTCATTGGCCTCGACGACAACGACGCAGAAGTGGAAGACGAGTCAGATGGCGAGCACTCACTCTTCCCCTACGCGAAACAAAAGCCTAAGAATGAAGAAACGCGCCTTGTTCGCGATGACGAGGATATTGCTGAGGGTTTTGATGAATTCGTCTCAGACGGCCGTATAGCGCTAGGAAAGAAGGCAGAACGGGAGCAGAAGCGTCGCCATGAAGCCGAAATAAGAGAGCTCATTAATCAGGCGGAAGGTGGATCTGGTTCTGACAGCTCAGAGGACGCTAGTGAAACAGAGCGAAAGGCCGCCTACGAAGCTGCACAGACCAGGAAAGGTATGGATGGTTTAGATAGGGGAGAGGACAAAGTAAAGCCTCGACGGCCGCGAACACCGCCGCGGATCACACCGTTGCCTACGCTGGGCGCCTGTTTAGAACGGCTGAGGGATCAGTTGGCTGGCACGCAGTATGCGTTGATGGTGAAGAGGAAGAGGATGGAAGAGATTCAGAAGGAGAAGGCAGATATACTTGCGAGGGAGGGGGAGATACAGAGGTTGCTGAAGGAGACAGCGGAGAGGTATGAGAGGTTAAGGGATGAGGCTGCGGATAGTGAAAATGGCGGTAAGACGAACGGGCAGATGCAGGTGTTTGGTAGTGGAAGGGGGTTGGAGGATTGGGGGAATACTTGAGTTTGCTGCTGCAGGAAAATCGAATGTTTCGTATTTGCTCGTGCATCTATCAACCAGCGATTATCCTCAACGTCCCAGACAACGAGCCTACCCTCTCATGCCATCGCCTTCCCTCACAGGGGGCTGCCGTATCCCTACGAACGCTCTACACCATACCTATTCAGCAACTCCATCCCAGGAGCGCCATGGATTCGAAGTGCGCTTCTCACGAGCACAGCTGATCATGTAGACGCCAGACGGCCTGTCTCTTACTATTCTCTCTATCCCTTACAATACGCGTGCTTCTGACGCTCCAGTATTCGTGCTCACTATCTAAAACTTCGCATTAAGCGGCGGCACCTGAATTGTAGGCATGTATATAAGTAGGTGTGTGGATAAGATTCTAGCTTAGCAGGAGACGTAGGAGAGGTACTAGGTAGTGGAGAGATAGCTGTGATTACCGCTACAAAACATGGGGTAGGGTGCATACTGTATCATTGCTGTTTTTCCACTCATGTTTTTGTCCCTTGTCCGTGATGGCTAATTGGCCTGTCCGATAGGTTTTTGGTGGTTGGGTCGTAAAGTCTCATAAGTGCTGTTTATCTTTTTTTGGGAAGATGGATGGCTTGGTCCGGTGTAACGTGAAGCGCTGAATAACCTACTGGGCTCGCGAATATGTCCTATGGTACAATATTATGAACATATCAACACCAGAACTCGAGCCGTAAATACAAACACCTAGACACCCCTTCCCATACATACCAAAAAAAGATAACGAAACATGTAACCTATGGACCCATATACCCAATCTCATCCCTCCGATCATCCGTCAGTCTCCCCCACTCCAACAACAACCTAAACATATAAATCTCCATATCCTCCTTCCTCAACACCTTCTCCGCCCACACCCTCCCCGCCTCCGCAATCTCCTCCCCCGCCTGCATATTCTCCCGCATAATACCCTCCACCGTCCCCGTCGGACTCGCCGCTCCCATGAAATACGCCAGCGTGCTGAACAAACCATGCAAACGGACGTCGATGGGAACAAAATGCCGCCAGGCTGTTAAGCGGCCGTCCCACCATGCGCGAAAGATGCCGGTGCGGAAGGGTAGGGATTTGGATTGGAGGAAGGGAAGGAAGCGGCCGCTGTAGCCTGCGCCGTCGATGTCGAGGAGGTATCGGTAGCGCCAGTGGTCTTGGAAGTCGGTTGGAGGGGCGAAACCGAATTCGGCGTCTTGGGCGGAGCCGTCGTTGTCCCAGGCTCGGGCTATGCCGTTTACAATGGAAATATTTAGGGAGAGGTTGAGGGCGGAGATGGGGTTGGTTGGGAGGGTTTGGTAGTTGTATTTGCCGGAAAGGGAGGGATGAGGAAGAAGGATGGGGAGGGTTGGGGAGTGTATGTCTGTGGTGAGGTTGTTGGAAAGGTGGACGGCACGTTGGCGACTCATACCCTTCCAGGTGCCCTGCCTGGAGACGCCTTCGGAGGTGGCGCCGCGCCAGAAGAGAGTGTTTTCTTTCTCCGCGAAAGGGGGATCTGGGTGGATGGATGAAGCGTTATAGAATACTTTGTCAATGTAATTCCATGGCGACGGATAGAGGATGTCGGCATAGCCCTCGACTTTGCTTTGGGAGAATATGGGCAGGAGTTGGTGAGAGGGTTTGAAGGCTGCTGGGCTGAGGTAGAAGCCATGGAGGTTACGAAGGTCTGGTTGGTGACAGGGCGAGGCTGCGAGCGACCAATTACTCAAGAAAACTCCGTGCGAATGAGGAGCAACGCACGACGTGCATAGCGTGCTGGGGTCCCACATGTAGGCTCGTTGTGCGTACGAGGTAGGTGGGCAAGCAATTGAGCCGATAGAGAAACTATTAGCGCGTGAATGATCCTTGAATAGTCTCGTAGGTTCCACATCGTCTGGTTTCAGCCATTGCTTTGCTCTACCTTTGCCCCAATTGTGTTTTACTTTCTGGCTGACGTGGTTCCCTGAGCCAGCAGCTCGAAGCTTGTGAAGAGTTTTATGTGGAACAGCGACTCTTGGTTCATCATTCAGATTGAATGCAAGGTCCATGTCAGGCAGGAATTGCGAAAAATCTTTGATCAGGTCCAAGACTCCGTCAAGCATCCATCGATGAGTGGGAAGGAAGTTAGGTCCCAGTTCAGCCCGCCCATTGCGAACGACTACTTCTGAAACTTCATTGAAAGGGTCCGAGACGACCTGGCGGCTTAACAAGCGTATCTGAGCAGGCGAAATGCCCCAAAATGGTTTAAGATCCTCCATGATAGTGTCGTAATCGTCGATTATAACGGATGACCTTGATGTGGCATATCTATACCATGCGTCAAATCCAGGCGGCGGGTGGCGCTGATAACGTCGACGGTACTCTTCGACAGACTCGGCAAGACTATCACTTTTCGAAGCTTGCTCGAGCCAGGCGTGCGCTTGCTCCGACGCATTTGTCATGAGCAAATCGACGGGATGAAATTCGATAATGGCTGAAGTTTGAAAGGTCTGGGACCAACCAAGGACGGCGAGGAGTAGTATCAAAGTAATATATACGTAAGACGGTAACCTTGACGCTGTACGTTGAGGTGATCCCGATGCTGAGCCTTGTTGAACACGCAGATAGGATAAGATCCCCACCAGGAAGAAGCCGAGAGACAGAGCAACTGGAATTTGACTGGTCGCAGAGAGGAACCCTCGATCTGACCATGAATGGGCGAGCACATTACAATATATGCAATTACATAATACATATATTGCCAAGTGCGAAAGCCCATGGTGTGTCGTAACGTGAAGCGCAGCGATGACTCCTACACAAAATACAATGGAATGCCATACTGTGGAACTGGCATGTGACCAACCGACGTCGAATAATTCGACCCAATAGACTGAATTGGTTGCGAGCGCAATGCCTGCGCCCAGGAAGGAGATGATTGAAGAGAGCAGAAAGATATGGCTGAGAAAGGCCAACGACAGGCCATCATTTGCCGATGCTTCCCTAACAGATACTCCTACGACGCTCTCCACGCTGATTAGGAAAAGACATTCAAGCAAAACTCCGAGGATCTGTAACATTGGGATTGTTATTCTTGCGTTAGAAGAGAGCGGGCAGATGTACGTAGATCTTGGACTGGCTGTAGCGTAAGCTTGGAAAGCGTAAGCAATGCTTAGACATATGGCCGGTAGAACGTATTTGCCGCCTCCATTAGAAGCCAGCAGACGACTGTTGATTTCGGAGCCGTCTGCTGCTAAACGTCGACGGTCAATATACCAGTAATCGTAGATGGCCAAGATTAATGGCAAATAACCCTTGTTAAGCAAAGTTAGTATGATCATAGAAACCTCAAGATTTCCAACCTACTTCAAAACTTGAGATAGTACATTGCTGATTGTAGAATATCAGACTTAGGATTCCGACGCGCAATGATAGAGCAACGGCCAGACCAATTTGGAATAATCGTCTTTGACGAGGTGGCGAAACGCCATCCCCTTGCTCTGAAGACGGATATTTCGATCCTCTCGGCGCATTGGATGAACGAAAATCTTGCAATGGTAGAAAGGAATCATCCCGTGAAAAGTCAGAAGAAAAGATGGATTTGGGTATCACATGGCGTAGGAGGAACAAGCTGATTCCAGAAACAAAGAGAATGAATATTGAGGCCTGATTTGGGCGCCCTGTACACTATTCAGCTTAGACAAAACGGCACTCAAAAGACCTCTTACCTAGGACCGAGCTGCTGGTATACGTGAAAGATATAAGACATGTTGCAAGGGACAGGACGCTAAAAGGTGGATCAGCCCCCCTTGCGTTCCATTCCAACCATTCCAACCTTAATGCCACGTTATGGAGAGGAACATACCCATGAGAGATCAGCGAACCTCTGCTCACCATTGAAGCCAGGATTCTAATGAAGGAAATACCTCCGAAGAATTGTGATATTCGGTAGTCAACGAATGCTTTGTCTGGACTTGAACACTTGGCACTTGGCAAAGCTTGGTAAGGCACTGATCTGGGTGCGGCGGACCTCGCGTAAAATTGCCGCCGTTGGTCGCATTAAATTGCAAGCTTCGGCTCTTTACTTCGTACAAAACGCTGGATCACAACCGCCTTTCTACCTGTGAGCTAAGGTAATGTACTGCATATTTCGTGTCTGGGCCTGTTCGTTCAATACTGGTCGCCGGCGGAGGCGAAGCAGGAGATAGGCCAATATGCCGAGAAAAGCAGTGTATGGCCTTCTGTTGCCAATTTCGACTACAACAAAACTGATTGTCTTGCAGTGACTCGCGGATACCAGCTCTGATCCGCAATGCCGTCCAAGTATGTCAGCGTTGTGGCTACCTTACAGTATTACACAGATTCTAACCGAGCAAATACAGGAGAAGAAACGCAGCTTCTTCGTGGTGGTAGGCGATCAAGCCAAAGATGTTATTGTCCATCTGCACTATATTATGTCCAGTGTGGATATGAAGCAGAACAAATCGGTGCTATGGACATACAAAAAGGACCTTTTAGGATTCACAAGTCATCGAAAGAAGCGCGAGAATAAAATCCGAAAAGAGATTAAGCGTGGCATTCGAGAACCCAACACTGAGGATCCCTTCGAGCTCTTCCTCACGCTTCATAACATCAGATATGTATATTACAAAGAGACGGAGAAGATCCTTGGTAACACTTTCGGCATGTGCATTTTGCAGGACTTTGAGGCTATAACCCCAAACCTTCTCGCAAGGACAATTGAGACAGTAGAGGGTGGAGGAATGGTCCTCCTGCTTCTCAAGGGGATGAAAAGCCTAAAACAACTGTATACTCTATCTATGGATGTACACTCCCGCTATAGGACTGAGGCCCACGATGACGTTGTTGCTCGCTTCAATGAACGATTCGTGCTCTCTCTTGGTAGTTGCGATTATTGTCTTTTCGTGGACGATGAGCTCAATGTCCTACCAATATCTGGTGGAAAGAACGTGAAACCATTACCACCTCCAGACCCTGAAGATGAAGGGCAGACGAAGGCCAGGAAAGAGCTTGACGGCATAAAAGAAAGTTTAGCTGATACACAGCCTGTAGGCTCTTTAGTCCAGATTGCTAGGACCGTGGACCAAGCAAAAGCTCTTTTAACATTTGTAGATGCCATTGCTGAAAAGACCTTGCGGAGCACAGTTACCTTGACAGCAGCAAGAGGACGAGGAAAATCCGCAGCTCTTGGGGTCGCTATCGCAGCTGCCATAGCGCATGGCTATAGCAACATTTTCATCACTTCTCCTAGTCCTGAAAACCTGAAGACGTTATTTGAATTTGTATTCAAGGGGTTTGACGCCCTCAATTACCTAGATCATACCGATTACACAATCATCCAGTCCACTAATCCCGACTTTAATAAGGCAATCGTACGAGTGAACGTGCATCGTCAGCACAGGCAAACGATACAATACATTCAACCCCAGGATGCTTACACCTTGGGGCAAGCAGAACTCGTCGTTATAGACGAGGCCGCTGCCATACCGCTTCCCCTTGTCAAGAAACTGATGGGGCCATACCTTGTTTTCATGGCTTCGACTATCAACGGCTATGAAGGCACCGGCAGATCACTATCGCTCAAGTTGATACAGCAACTTCGGGAACAATCTCGAGGGGTCCCTAAGCTGAATGGTGCGGGCGATGCAGAAGTGGCTGATCGTTCCAGTGGTAAAGCTACCGCGAACGGAGATGGTGCTGCCGCAAGGGCTCGATCTTTACGAGAGATCACGCTGAATGAGCCTATACGGTACGCCGAAGGTGACTCAGTTGAAAGATGGCTGAATAAAATTCTATGCCTAGATGCTACTTTACCAACGTCTAAGCTGAACACCCAAGGTTGTCCTCATCCTTCCAAATGCGAATTGTTGCATGTGAACCGAGATACTCTTTTCTCTTTCCACCCCGTCTCTGAGAAGTTCCTCCAGCAGATGATTGCGCTGTACGTTGCAAGCCACTACAAGAACTCACCAAATGATTTGCAATTGATGAGTGATGCTCCTGCTCATCAGCTATTTGTCCTTGTTCCACCTGTGGATGAAGATAGCGCCCGATTACCTGAGCCTCTTTGCGTTATCCAAGTCGCATTAGAAGGCCAGATTAGCAAGCAAAGCGTGATTAGCAGCCTGAGTCGCGGCCAAAGAGCGGGTGGTGACATGATCCCATGGCTCGTTAGCCAGCAATTTCAGGACGAAGAATTTGCCGGTCTCTCTGGAGCTCGAATTGTCCGCATAGCTACAAACCCAGAATACACCAATATGGGCTATGGCAGTCGGGCCATTACGTTACTCACAGACTTCTATGAAGGTAAATTCGCCAACGTCTCCGAAACCGAACCAGCCCAGGTTGACTCGATCGTCCGCGTCACCGATGCCGAGCTCGAGTCTTCCACTCTTCAATCCGATAGCATCAAAGTCCGTGACATAAACAGCATGCCTCCCCTGTTCTCTCGCCTCTCTGAGCGCCGCCCCCAGCCCCTGGACTATGTTGGTGTCTCTTTCGGCCTAACACCTCCTCTACATAAATTCTGGAAGCGAGCCTCTTTCGCCCCCGTGTACCTTCGTCAAACACCCAACGAGCTCACTGGTGAACACTCCTGCGTCATGATACGTACATTGTCGAACAGCGATGGCACTACGGACAATGCCTGGCTTGGCGCCTTCGCCCGAGACTTTCACAAACGGTTCCTATCCCTCTTATCCTACCAATTCAGGGCCTTCCCATCAGTCCTGGCGCTATCCATCCTCGAGTCGGCCAATGCGGGGGCTAAATTGGACACCTCATTCACATCACAGCCACTCACGAAACCCGAAATTGACGCTTCCTTTTCTCCTTTCGACCTCAAGCGTCTAGATAGCTACGCAAACAATATGCTTGACTACCATGTCATCCTAGATATGATACCGCCTATTGCACATATTTACTTCACTGGTAGACTGAAACCATCAGTGAGCATGACAGGCGTGCAATCAAGCATTTTACTCGCAATTGGACTGCAGAGAAAAGGGCTTGAAGATGTTGAGAAAGAGCTTGGCTTGCCATCTAGTCAGCTATTGGCTATGTTTGTGAAGATTGTGAGAAAGGTGTCTGCTCATTTCAGGAGGATCTTAGAGGGTGCTATCGAAGAGAGCATTCCTCAAGCGAATGTTCCAACAGAGGATGGGGTGGATGACACGCAGCCCAAGAAGTTCGCGCCCTTACAAAGTAACCTTGACGCAGAGCTCAGAGAAGGCGGAGAAGAAGTCGACAAGGAGCTCAAAGAGAAACAAAGAGCTCTGATCGACGCCTTGCCGCTGGATAAGTACGAGATTGAGACCGGAGCGGCAGGCTGGGACGAGGCTGAGAAGCAGATCAAACGTGCTCACGCGAAAGGCGGCGATAAGGGGTTGACTGTGAGTGTGAAGTCTAGTAAGCCGGATAAAAAGCGGAAGGGAGAGTCTGTGGAGGAGATTTACAAGGAAGAGATTGGGGATAAGGAGGCGAAAAGGCTGAAGAAGGGGATGAAGAAAGTCAAGTAGTTGGGATATAATGCTTTCACAATGTCACCCAGATAGATTTAAATGATACCAGTATTACGACATGCCACCTCACAAATAATTCCCCCCCGCAAACCTACTCCCAAAATCCTTTGCCCGCTCCACCATCTCCCTCTTCTGCTTATGTCCTATCTTCCCCCCCAACCCAATATCCTTCTCCCGATCAAAAGCCCTCTTACTCGGATCATCCTCCTTCTCCTTCGGCCCCACCTTCTTATGCTCACCCAACAAACTCCCCCCCCTATTCCTCTCATTAAAATCCCTAATCCGCCTCTCCGTCTCCCTCGCCTCCTCTTCCTTCCTCACATCCCTCTTCTCCTCCGACGGGCCCAGCTGCGCTGGTTTCCGTACGCCAAGCACCTCATCTTCTAGTCGCTGACGCTTCTGCTCGGGCGTTTCCGTCCAGAGAGGTTGTTCTGAGGAGGAGGAGTTGGAAGGGGGGGCTTTGGAACCTTTGCCGGTGTTGAATTTGCGGTTGCGGAGTTTGGTGGGGTCGACGCGCGTGGTCCAGTCGGATTGGGAGGGGGGGACAAGCATCCATTCTTCGCGTTGGGGCTTTTTGGATGCTTCCCGGGCGGCGATGTCTGCTTCGAGGTTTTGCTGGCGCTGGAGTTCGGCGGTGTGGGTTTTGGTGCCGAGGGTGGGGGGTAGAGAGGGTCCGAAATCGTCGTCTGAGGAGGAACTGGAGGCGTCTTCGGCGTCTGGGGATGGATGAGTGGGTGGGAGCTCGGAGAGGGGGGCTGGTGGTGGGGCAGGTCCTATTCTTCGTTTGGGTATGTCTCCAGTCGAGCTGGCGGATGAGCTGCGAGGGCGTTTGGGAGGGGTGTCGTGGGCTTCTACTTCGTCTTCTCTTTTGCGTTTAGTCTGAAGGTGGGGTGGGAGCTCGGGGCCTACTGCAGACATGCTGGATGTGATTATGAGTTCCGTATTCTTTTAGTACGTAAGTTTGGAGTGAGAAGTAGTTGCTTGAATATGCACGGACGTTGAACTGCGCAAAGCTTGGCAGGAGCAGCAGCATATTACCATAGCGTCCCGGCCTACTTGGCACACCACACCCTTTAGCAGCAGAGCACTTAGACTTAGCAAGAAACCATCGCCAAGAGAACGAAAGAGATCCATATTCTCAGCGAGCACAGGACGAGAAGGCTTTTCTACGTCACTGGACCTGTCCATTCTCAGAAGTTGAAAGCCGTTTCCAGACCCACGTTTCAGCCAGCCACCTCAGCAACTACTGCGACTATGGCTGGCTCTATGAAGAGTGCTATTGTCAGGCAGAGGTGGTATTGGTCAATCTATCACAGAAAAAGGCACTATTAATGCATCTTAGTGGATGAGGATCGGAATTTCCTGGTGACACCTTTTAGAAATGGCATTTGTATCTTGTCTTATGGTAATATCCTCGCTCTTGTATCTTAGACTTGACATGAAGCAGCGTATATTATAATATCAATGGTATAATAACTCCATGCATGGTACTCATGCATCTGTTAGAATAGCCTTTGACAGTATAAATACATATTACTACTCTTTCCTGTCTTTTCCCTCACTAAGTAGATACGTATAGCAACTATTTCAGTACAGGATTGAGAGTCCTTAGGCTTTACGAATAGTGTGAATCAAGTTAGAAGTTTGGGTAGCGAAGAACATGGGGCTAGATGAGTGGCTGGTGAGAGACCTGACAAGGGAAGGTTGTATCGGCGTCATCTCTAACTAGAACTAGTCCAGTATTATTTCTCTGATAAAAAACAAGTCCATCACTATACGTGTGCTTTGTAAGGTGATATGTAAATTACCCATAATTGCACTCCGAACCAAAGATGGGCATTCAACTCCGCCGACACCATAACATAGAGATCATCAGTACGTAACAAAATCAAGTATATGGCTAGCTATCAAAGCGACGGGATTTCTTTGCAGATCGAACGCACTGAGCTTCGCAGTCATCACAGTAAGCGGAGTTGGTCCGAAGTGATAGGCCTGCATATGCACGGACAAGTCTGTTTTCGCACATCTCGATTGTCAATGAATTTTGGTGGCTGGCTGAATGGCCGTTTACTTTTGCACTTTGAACAACACCTAGCTCATTATCATCTTCTCCATCTTGACCCTCAGCTAAGACCCACACGCCTTGAATGGGATCGAAGTTTGGCGCTAGTTTAGTGCTCTTCTGGTCAGGGTGGAAGCTGGCAACGTGAGGCATACAAAACCTTCATTGATTGGCCGGGAACTAAAACCCAGGCCCCACTCCATACCATGGGGATGCTGAGCAGGTGCAGCAGGAGAAGATGGCAAAGATGAAAATGGGTAAGGCTACTGCGGCCATCTTTATTTCCCTATCTCCCCGGCGGGGTGCTAGCCTTTGAGCACTAAACCCCTAACAAAATGGAGCAACTTAGGAATCGTTACACCCACCCTCCTCCCATGCCAGCGAAGGTAATTTCGCGGAGGTCTCTCCGCGCAAATGTTCGATGCCCGAGAAAATATTGTGTCCTGGCCGCCAACGTGTATTAATGCGGAATCGGCCGTTATAGGGTCTCATTCAAATAATGCCAATGAGCTCGAAAGGCGAGAACAAATAGTATCAACTGAGCAATGACTGCACAACCTGATATCAAGGATTCCAGACTTCATCATCTCGGCAAAGCCTGTCTGAAAAATGATCTCATGGGTTAGATGCAACGTTAGCCGCACGCCACTTGTGAGGAGTCTGCGCTTTATTTTGGACTTTCGGATATAGAATGGTCCAGATGGCAGTGGCGCGTGGATTCAAAGCTGAACATTCTTCATCTTCCTGACTAATTTGGATTAGGTCGGGCCCAGAAGGGGAACTGGGAAGAACCGCTTGACAGTTGACAGCGGGAAAGTTGACAGCGGGCATAAGCGTAGCCATTGAACTTAATCCTGTACGCTGTTCCTTGGAGGTGGCTGGCTGAGATGGGTGGGTGACTGCTGGTCTGGCTGAGACTACTGGTCGGGTGGAGACGAGTGGCTGGCTGAGACACCGAATGCGGTTTGTGAGTGCGGTCTGTGACACCGAATGCGGTTTGTGAGTGCGGTCTGTGACGTCTGAACCTGCATGTCGCTCGCGTAGAAATCACAGTTAGGCCGATTGTGTTCAAGCCCACCATGTGATCTGCTCGGCTGGGCAGCTCTCACTACAGTTGGCTAATTTTGCAATACTTCCAAGGGCGACTCATGCTATAAATATAAGTCCAGTCTGCCCTCAGATTTAGCATTTCTCAAAGCACTACCAGCAAGCCTTAAAGAAACTTCCCTCACACATTATTGCATACGCAGGAAGCAACGGACTCAGTCAAACTCCATTCAAGATGACTACATACACAGCAATGGTTCAAGAACAAAACACCGATCTTGCGTGGTTGATTAATAACAAATACAACCTCGCTGTTGCCAAGGGCATGGCAAGCACCGTCAGTGGCGACCCAGAATTCAACGTGATTTTCTCGTCCAATACGATTGGTACTTTAGCAAACAATATGTCGGTCTCCTGGCAGGAAACGTATGGTTTGAATTGGTGCCTCAATGTGCCTGCACCAGGTGCAAAGGTCGTTTACTCGGGCAATTGGACCCCGTGTGCTATTGGCAATGGGCTTGTACTAGGCCAAGGGGGCGTTTTCTCCATCGGAACCGGGCAAAAAGGCGGCTTATCTGTTCAAAACAACTTCATGAATGCTTGTATACTGGTGGGAGTGAAGGACCAGACCAACAATACTTGGAACACGGTATGCTTGATGCGTTCAGATGTACTTGAAAGACAATTAGAATCTAATTTCGTGACAGATCTTTCGCAGCGACGGCCAGTTGATCATGGGAGGAAGCGGGTTCTTTGTGCCAAGCGAATACGTTCGGATATGGTACGGTAGCAATCAAAACTCTAGTACTGTCATTGCATCATACCAGAGTGCAAAGATAGATTACGACATGTCTCAGACGGCTCAAACCAACAACACTCACTGGTTCTACCTGGACACAAGCGTTGGCAAGTGGCAAGATCAGGGCCATTCTTTCTTCAACTCCAAAAAACTGATCCAGAGCTGGCGCAAGTTCATTAAGTTTAGTATTGAGCTAGCCGAGCCGACCAAGTGGGTTACACGATTCAAAGTTTTCATGGATCCTACACACTGGCAGGTTGATGCGGTTGCCAAGATCAACGACAAAGAGTACGAAGTTACCCTCAAGGAGAAGCCGAAAGGAGGAGATTTCGAAGATGACCCTACAAAAGCAATGCAGTCTTCCCTGGAGCATTGCCGTGACGAGGGTGACTTCCCGAAAGGCGAGACATGGACTATCACCGATGAGCTCTGATTTCCTATTTTACATAGGTTGTGCTGTAGGACCTCGACCTCCTAGATCTAAGCAGGCAGATCCTACACCCCCTGAGTATGGCGTGAGCAGGTGTTGCAGGAAAGCGACTCGCGACTCGGGACACTTATCTTTTGGGACTTCCACCACGGCGTCAATAGAGCCTTCAATATTTTGATAAGTGCTTGTTTCTGTAGGGAGTCACTCCTACCAAACTCTTACCACTTCATAACCGCCCTAGGGTCGTGGTGATGATAGACAGATAATGCAATCTTCAATTCTCATGCTATTACATGAACATTCTGTGAACCACCTCCAAACTGTAACAGCCGGTCGTACTACTACAACTCATGACAATACTTAAAATAGCTCGTCCTGATTTCTTCTAACCACTCGCTGTTGGAAACGCTCTATTTCACTTAGCGAGGAACCGTAACGTGTGGCTCGAATTAAGAAACACGGCCGTCGCTCTTAGTTCTAAGCCTCTAACGTTTGAACTTCTTAAGTCCTTAGTACTCTTCAAGCATGTTGTATTGGAGACAATCCGTCTTCAAGGCCCTACTGGACGTGCTTTGCTAACCAGCCTTCGTGACACGGTCCTTCCAGTTGGCGGCGTTAACAATGGCCGGTCCCCTCTTTTCATCGAAGATGGCGTTGTGGTCGCGCTTAACGTATGGGCGCTTCATCATGACAAGGATGTTAGGGCGGAAGACGTTAATGAGTTCAAGCCCCAGCGCTGGGAACACAAAAACCCCACGCCTACTTGGGAATTCGTCCCTTTTCTTGGGGGGCCACGGGTATGCCCAGCACAACAGCAGGTGGCGACGCAGATCGTCTACGTACTCGTACGGCTGGCCCAGGTCTTTTCGGGTATAAGCAATAGGGATACTACACAAGAGTACGTTGAATTGACGAAGATGGCAACGGAGAGTCGGAATGGTGTCAAGATTGCACTCTTCCCTGCATCAAGTGGCGAGCTGTAAGTTGAGCAGAGACAGGAATTCAATCGATGATAATGAGATAGAAAACAAGGACACTGAGAATTCCAATCTTGATTGCGAATAACTTGTTCCGACTGTCTGCAAAGTGCAAAGTAGTAAGTATATCACGTGAAGACAGTTGCAGCGTACTTCGACATGGAGTTTTGCTGTTTTAGTGCTCATCCCCACCATCTGCTGGAAGGGTTCCCGGGCTATCAAAGGGGTCAGGAAGCAGGTTATACCAAGATCAATGGAATCGAGCCGTAGGCGGCAGACAACAAGCTCGACCTTAGTAGCCTGGAGAGGAACGTTCGTTACTCAAGGATATGACAGATGTGAAAGTAGGTAAAGAAGGAGTTTTAGGTGGCGAAGTCGGAGAACCTTGGCAAGCCACGCGGCGTTGTTCCGTCGTTTCAGCCCTGTTAAAGGCGATGTTTCTGCAACGCTCGAGCACTCTTTTGTAGATAATACCTAGAGCTAAAACCCGTTTGCTCCATTTTCAAACCTGTGCTGGATGCGTTGGACGTCCTCTGAAGATACATGCGGGGACAAATACCGTATCTTATCTTTACTCTGCAACTTAACGATGCTTGAACAGCTCCAATGATAATCATTGGAGATATGAGGGCTCAGCGGCTCCGATGAGCGCTGCAAAAGATGAGGCCGAGAATGGTCAATTAGATTTCGAAAGCGAAGAGGGAGATACAGGTGAAAATGATTTGGAGGAGGATGAGAACCACCAAGCGGAAGAAGACGACATCCTACCACTGAGATCAAGGCAGCTGAATGGGGATGAGGAGAGTGAAATCACAGCTGCGAACGATAACGGCCTCCGGCATAATGGAGAAAAAGAGGGGGAGTCGGCGGGTGAAGTGCAAGGCTCAATGCAGGCTACTCGTCCAGACTTGGGTAGACCATCAAGTGCTGATGGATCGCTCTCGATTCCAGATGATACACCTTCTATTCAGGTAAGGGCACCGCCCATCTTCACACTATCTGCCTTTTCTGACAATTTCAGGGCTCAATAGCGTCATCTCCGCCGCGCAGAGGCCTCCGTCTATCAAGCTATGGTGCAAGTCCGACTCCCTCTTTAAGGCCTTTCGATCGTCGTTTCCAGGCGCGCGTTTCTCCCTCTCCTCAAGACTCACCTAGAGCTTTGTCTCCAGCGTTCCTTAATGTACATTCCCGCCAATCCTCGCTGGCTCACACTCTCGCAGACGTTGGAGAGACGGAAACGCCTCAGGCGCCCTGGGAGGTAGTGAGGTGGACGAAGCTTCGGAAAATGACAGGCCAGGCGTTCTCTGAGGTGGGGAAGCGCAACTTTGGGCGGCCTACATGCATTGCCATTGCTGCATCGATTGCACTAGGTACTTCCAAGGGCATCGTACTAGTCTTCGATTACAATCAGAATCTCAAGTCAATCATTGGCCCAGGGACCAAAGCCGTCGAGTCAGGATCTGTCACGTCTATCAGTATATCTGCAGACCATTCAACTATCGCTGGTGGGCATGCATCTGGTAGCATCTTCACGTGGGAGTTAGCACGGCCCGCGAAACCGTTCCTCCACATACCACCAATTGACAGAAGTAAAACTCCGGACGCGGATGGGCATGCCCTGGACGTCGCTATCTTGCATATTGGCTTCCTTGGGATGAGGCATACAGCGTTGACTTCAGCTGATGACAAGGGAATGGCGTTTTCGCACCTTGCTTCTAGGGGCATGGGAGTGGTCGCACGGACGGTCAAAACAACACGGATTCTCGGACGTTACCAAGACAAAAAGTCGGAAGCGCTTCGGCAGAGGAAGCCAAGTTCTGTGCTAGCATTCTCTCCTCTGCCGTTGGGTAATGCAGAACATGTTGCAGACTCTATGGGGCTAGTAGCGATGCTGACGCCGTACTTATTGGTGATCGTATCAACAACACCAATAGCCCAGACCCAGTATAAGACTCCTAGGCCCAAGGAAGTCGCTGCACATGGTGCAATGAGCGGTGCATTGGCGTGGTTTCCAAGTGTCAAGATGAAGGCGAAAGATGCAGTGACTTCGGAATCATCGTCCCGTGTCAAGCTTGTCTATTGCTGGTCTAACATCCTCACTGTTCTGGAAATAGTCGAAACAGAACCTTCAGCAAGTAGTGGAAAAGAAGAAACTCCTACTCTGCAATTCAGGCCGCGAAGCAGGTGGAAATCAGAGGAAGCTATTGTGGGTGTACAATGGTTGGGTCGGTCTGTAATGGCTATCCTCACTATCACGCAACAGCTCGTTATTATCGAAGACCCATCAATGGTGGTAACGGATTCATCAGACTTAATTCAAAAGCATATTTATCACGCAGACTTGTTCTCGCCTCAACTGAACAATCTTGTTGACCAATTAGAGGACGAAGAGGTCGCTGCAATGCACGGTGTCGTTGCCGACGCCTTTTATATGAGCTTCAGAGCATACAAGGGCCGGCTGTTCCTGCTAGGCTACAATGAGATTACTTTCGGCACTCTTTCCAACTGGGCTGATCGATTGCTTGTGCTGATGGAAGAAGGCAGCTTTATTGGGGCGATTCAGTTGGCAACCGCTTACTATAACGGCGAAGCCAATAAAGTTGCAGTTGGCCTCCCCGAAGATGATGCTCTGAGGCATCAAATGGTGCAGGAAAAGCTGACAGAGATGATCACAGCCTCACTTAAATACGCATTTGGCCAGAATAAAGAATCACAGGCAAGGCGCGTGGATACAGAACAGCTCGAAGAGCTTGCTTTGGCCTGCATCACGGCCTGTATTGGTATGGATGACAATGATTTCCTTTTTGAAGATGTTTACTCCTGGTATCAGGATCATGACCTTGAGAACGTCTTTTTGGAAAAATTGGAGTCTTTCATCGATGACGATGAGATCACCGTCATGCCTCCAGCTGTGCTCAAAGATCTGGTTGGCCATTACACAGCAAGAGGACTCCACTCACGACTCGAAGAGATGATCTGTCATCTGGATTCTCGAACCATGGACATTGATCAGATCACCACACTTTGCAAGAAGAACCGTCTTGATGATGCACTGTTATATGTCTGGAATCAAGCCCTCAGTGATTATACAACAATCTTGAGCGACCTCATTGGACTAGCTGAACGACAATATAACTCCGAGGACCTCAATCTGTCCGATCTCTCAGGTGCCACTAAGGTCTTTCCATATCTATCCTATGTACTCACAGGTCGCATCTATCCAACAGGCAAGGAAAGGCCTAAGGACTCGGCAACTTTGGCGAAAGCCGAACTTTATCATTTCTTCTTCTCCGGAAACAGTCAAGAGGCTCGCTCTAATATGCAAGAGAACCCACGTTCTCTAAAGCCAGGGTCAACTTCAAGCTTCCCCAACCTCCGAAGAATCCTCAACTTTGATGCTCCAAGCTTCCTCAGCATGTTGAATGAAGCTTTCGAGGACAGCTTCCTCAATGGACCGCAAGACCGCATGGTTGATGAGGTACCCGGGCAGCTGACTGAGGAGCAGAAATTCGGGCTTTCGGTGAATCGACAATGGATCGTTAGTATCCTGCTGGAAGTAATGACGCCACCAGCCTACGAACCTGAAGATACAGTTTATCTTGATATGTTCATAGCTCGTAACCTCCCAAAATTTCCTCAATTCATCCTACTACCTGGTCATGTACTACATCGAGTACTTGTCGGTCTTTGCCAGTATTCGAGTGAAGATGTTGCCGACGATTGTCAGCTTAGCGTCGAATATCTGCTTTCAATGTATCAGCCACCAGACTTGACATTATTGATACCGTTAATTTCGAAAGCTCGCTTTTATCGAGTTCTTAAGTCGATATACAAGACAGAAAAGCAGTATGCAGATCTTCTGAAGACATGTTTCGAGGACTACGATAACCCGGACGCGATATTCCAATGCATCAGTGACTGTCTAAGACCTGGCGCAGGTCTAACTGAGAAACAGGTTGATGACGTCCGGGCTGTAATCGTTGACCATGCTTATGATCTCGTGGCGACAGATGTGACAAAGGCAGCATCTACGATTGACGATTCTGCGGCCGACCTTCACAGCGTCATGTTGGCAACACTCAGCGAAGACGAGGCTGCCCAGTACAGATATCTCCAGGTGATTCTTGAGCCACCTACGCCGAAAGCCGAAGGACTTCGACCAGATGTGTCACACCGCGATTTCGTAGAGCAGTACGTGCGGCTTCTTTGTGACTACAACAGATCTCACGTAAGCGAATACGTCGACCATCTAAAGACAGGCGATCTGCGATTGGAGGAGGTTTTGCCTGCTCTGGAAGACAGTGGTGTCATTGACGCTGCTGTGGTACTCTTAGCACGAGAAGGCAAAGTCAAAGAGGGTATGGACCGGCTCACCGAACATCTCAGCTCCCTAGAGTCGGCGTTACTTGGTCTGCTAGACGCTGCCAATGACAGCCCAGACGATGCGAATATGGTCGAAACTGGTCAAGATTTGATTATTTCTGTCCAGAAGTATGCTCGAGTGGGTGTATGGCTCTGTCAAAGACAGACCAAAGCAGTTCAACTGAATAAGCCGAGTTTGTCCCGAGCTAAGAGTATAAAAACTATCAATGATGCGCTCTCTCAGGACGAGGAACTCTGGCTGGACCTTATTGATGCGGTGGTAGCCGTAACCAAAAATGTCACGGAGGTCCTGGAAAGGCATGAGCGTCAAGCAAGCACCAACGAAGGAGAAACTTCTCAGCGGACTCTAGCACCCACACAACTTGATCCATCTAAGATGATAACAGACCTGCGCATGATCGTCCAAGAGACATTTACTGCCCTCCTCGCCACTACCAGTGCTCCTCACACCAAGAACGCCCCCCGCACAGATGTCTCCTTCTTGCGGATCCTTCGGGCTTTCCTCAACAGAGCCTCTCTATCCTCTCCTTCCTTGTCGAATCTAAGAGCAGTCCTAGGTGCCATCTTTTCCGCTTACTCCTACGAGGAATCTTTACTCTCTCTCGCAAACCGTCTCCTAGACAAAGATCTCTTCGTCCACGTAACCGAAGCTGACACTCTTCGCCGAAGAGGTTGGAGGCCACTCGGTCAGGTCTGTGAGGCGTGTGGGAAAAGAGTGTGGGGTCCGGGCGCTGGTGGATATATATGGGATGCTTGGCTACGGGATCAAGAAAGGGAAGACAATAAGCTTATTGATCACTCTGGTAAATCGCCATCATCAAGGTCATCATCGAGAGATGGTCACGGCAAGGGAAAAGCTGTGACGAGGATGGATCAAGAGCATAGCGCTGTCACCGCATCTCAAGATGCGAGTGATGAGCATACCGCAGAGCAAGGTGAGCATGGCGCGGTTGTGATATTCTCATGTCGGCATTTATTCCATCGGGCTTGCTTGGTGAAGATGCAAGATGGAGCGGTGGATGGGGAGCGGAGTACAGGGAGGGGAGGCGGTCCGGCCCTTGTATGTCCTTTATGTACATGACCTTCTTGTTCGATATTTATACTTTACTCTTCTTTCATGTGAGATTCAAATAGTTGCATTACAGGTGCTGTGATTGGAATATATTACTGCAATCTAGGCACTCGAGTTGCGGCTTTTCTTGATCTTAGTCTCAATGGGAGGAAATTGTTGCACATCATCGACTTCGGCTCTTACCCTCTTCCAGGCACACAAATCGGTAACGAACGCGACAAACTAGCCATATTGCTTGATGCTATAAAACTAGGACCTCATGTTAACACATGAAAACCTTTCGTTATCAATACTAACTAAGCGGCATTGGTAGGCGACATAGTGGGCGACTTTATGCACTGAGTTTCATATGGGCGAGGATTACTTTAGGGACGTTAATCTTTGAGGGGCGACAATATCTGGTAACCGACAGTTTTGTATGGGCGACGATTTCAAATGCGCGACGGACTTTGGTAGGCAACATTTTATATAGTTCGACTCATCCTCCCCAAACGCCGCCAAGAGCTTCAAAAAATTCGCCACCTAGCACCCTATACCCAGGACTCGGTACATATCCAAACACCACTAGCTTCGAAATAAAGATCCTCCTCCTCCATCCAAAGGTATAAGTCTTGAGGACCCAAGACAGTATTAGCGGCATGGACATCGCGACGTGATGATGATGTGGCGAGGAAGGCGCTGAAAATACCGTGTATATATATGGGCAACGGCTCACCAGGGTTTGTTCCGTCGGCCATCTAATATTGTTCATTGCCTAACAAGAATCGAGCCATAGGGATCGTATATGCGCTCACAGACCGTCAAACCTATTTATTTAGAGAGAACGAAAATACTCACAGAGCGTCTGATATCTTCCGAAGATGAATCATCATATGGTAACAAGAGATGGAAGAAGCACTTGCATCCATAAATGTGAGGATATGAAATGCCTCCATTCTAGTTCTATATATCTAGAATAGCTCCTTCAACTCCTAGGTTTTTATTAGATTTTTTCCCAGGTGGTTAGGAGCGGTTGGATATTATCAAAGAGCGAGCTATTGATGGCGAATGTCACGAAGAAAAGTCGTATATTTGATGATGATAACATGTAACCAGCTAGCGACGGGAGTGGGATCTACTCTGGGCCGGTCTTTGGCATTTTATGCAGTTTAATTGAACTCATCATCAAGGACGTTTAATGTGCATCATATATATCCACATCAAAGGAATGTGTACTGACACAAAAGCTGCATCACCTACCCTATCGCCAATACGATTGGGTATCTAAATACCAGAGTTCCATACTCAACGCCCCTTTCCCATGGGTATCATACCATATCATCCCACCAAACCCCCGTACGCCGAAAATCCTCTCCCGAAGAATGCAAGGACCATTATAATAGTATAGCAACACCCAGTATTCCCGCAACAGCGATACCCAAAAGACTTCTTAACGCCCACTCAAAACTCCGGCTCGCCAATGAAGGTTGTGTCCCAAACTGTGTCCCATTCCGAGTCTGGTTGTAAATACCCGTCTGACTAGCATATATCACGGAAGCGGTCGAGGCAGCGTAAGCGGAGCTGGGCACTCCTGGGGGAGGGGTGGCGCCCGTTGTGGCGGCTCCGGTCGGTGGAACACCGCACGTACCAGTTGTTTTGGGACATTTGTTCAAGATGACGCAATCGAATCCGTTTGTGAGACCGTTCCAAGCGTCTGTGAGGCCGTTGGTCAAATCGTCCCAGCCCTCTGTAACAATGTGAACGACGTCTGAGGGTAAGGATGCGATCACGGCGGTTATATGACCGTTTTCGATCTCGTCGGCGATCTGGACGACGTCTGAGGCGGCGGCCGAGGCGACGTTGATGACTTCGTCTGGGAGGGTTAAGAGGATGTTTATGACACTTGAGAACTCATTGACTGCTTCTTGCGGGAGGTTTGTGATAAGCGTTGGTACTTGGCCTGCTTCAAGTTGCTGCACGAATTGCTTGGCTGCTTCGGCGTTGGTCCATAGTGTGTTGATATCGTTGCAGGGGATCTCTGCGATATATTGCCCAATATTGCCTTGGTCGGAAGTGAGAAGACCTTGCACAATGTTACTAGTAGTGGTGTCAGTGGGAGACGCTCGAGCACTTCCTAGAGGCCTTGAGTGAGGACTGACAGATAGTTGTCTCCTATTGCATCCTCCCTCACGTAAAGTACCTTGTTGGATCTAGCTGGCAAAGCAGCTCCAGGAAAGCTTTCGTACTCTTTGTGCGATAGCTTGGCTGCATACGCAGCATTGGGTGCGATGATAGCCGTGAGACACAGGATCAGGCTGATGTATTGATACATTATTCGAGGTTGATTCCGTGTGTAAGGATTCAAGGTTGGAGTGGTTTTCTTGTGGCTAAAGAGCTGTTATGGTCGTCGGGAGTTACAGTATAATCGTACACAAGGCCAGCGAAGAATTTTGGAGCTCATCGGGCCCCGCTCAGCCTTGCATCATGATACAGCTAGGGAGAGCCTGACGGTTGACCCGATACGATATATGGAGGACACCATCGCTATCGAGCAAGGCGTCATACCACGCGCGCACTAAGATCTTCTCCATCATATTTTTGGAGACATGTTCCAGGAACGGCACGGGTTCGAGACTGCAGATAAGGATCATGGCAGGTGCCGCGGTTTCTGTGATTCGACGCCACCAAGAAGGCGTTTTTGGGGGCGGCGTATGTGACGTTTTGCGAAATCTTAGAGGACCTCAAGCGAAACGTTGCATTAGCGTGCAGTTCTGTGGCTTACGAACCTCCGAGAATGTTTGGATCCCCAACCGAAAGCGAGAATTTTGACGATAAGAGATCCACGTCTATTGTTGTTTTCTGAGTATAGAAGAGAAGATTCTAAGAGCATCCCAAATATCTTTGCCAGTCTCCATAGAACCCTCCGAAGCCAAGAAATTGGTGCAAAAGTCCGTCCAAGGAGGACAAGGCTGAAGGGCGCTAGATTGTGGCGGCACCCACATGTGGCCTTCTTGTGCGGGCGAACACCCGTCTGAATTCACTATCACAATCCACCCGCTACCTGAACTAGCTCTTTCACGAGTATGTGGCGGATCCTGCCGTTCATCAATGGAGTGGCCCATGGACCGGAGTAGTTCCCATTAGTGGAATGCAACACATGCAGCCATTTACATCGACCGATTAGGACGTGCAGTAGGTTGCACGAATCGTATGTGCCGCTCGCTTCCTGATAAACGGGATGCACGGAATACAAAAATGATACAGCATCTTGAGTGATTGGTAGAAAAGCGTGCCGGAGACATACAAAGAGGCTGTGAAGCTGAGACCGACCAACTTGATCCGACCCTCGCCTTGATCGGGTACCGGGTATTCTCTGAAGGGGACTCATCCATAATGGACAGCGCGGCATGGAGTCTCGAAATATCTTGTCAACGGAATGCCTACATTAAGGGGAAATGCCTCGGCATCAAGTCTCCAAGTATCCTTGAGTAGCCTTACCGTGGACTTTCTCCCTCACTGGTCGTTACGGTCTTATTGTGGATATCGGCTGGGACTGGACCATAGAATTATTCTTGTCTGAAAACATAAGGTGTCTTACCTCTTTGGCAGGTGCACACGACACCCCTCCTCTCTCAGAAGACATCCTACTTCGTAGAATTGAACACAGCCCCAACTATCAGCTAAAATTGGTAGCTTTAATGGCATTAGAAGTAAGGTAGGTAGAGACGGGATTTGCCCAATCTGTTATTTTTAAATCAATTGGTGGTGCCGGGTTACATACTGTTGTAAGCCCTATAGTTCTAGGGCTGACGCCTACAAACCCCGAAAGCTGACCCCCTCGGAAACGGGTCTTGGGTATCGGAGTGAAGTGCTCTCAAAGCACCGATCTTCCTTGAATGCAGTTGAATTGGAGGTTAAGTGGATATGTAATCCTGCCTCAAGAGTAGAAGAATAGGTTATATACAGCATCTCCTTCTTACATCAAATGTACATCGAAAATATAGAAGAGAAAAATTAAAGAGCGATGCCACAAGAATCGAATCAGATCTTTCGGGTTCCAGACCCTTCGAGATTAATCCCACAATCTAAGAATGCTTCCACATGTTTCCTAGCTTAGACCTGTGCCTCCTCAAATGCTCTGCCCTTCTCATACCGGGGCCTCCAGCCAGGAGATTAACCTCCCTCTTCTCAGGGTTCTCCTGTGTCTGTCCATTGCTACCCACACTAACACCCTCATTGTCTGAGACTGGAGTCTCAGAGACCGCTGTTCCATTTGCAGGGCTGCTGACGGCGACTGAATCCGAGGATCCGGTTGGTGATGGAGAAGCGGAGGGCGCAGCGCCAGGAACAGGGGTGGTGGTACTCTGAGCGATAGGCGCAGCAGCAGACGTGGAGGAAGGTACAGGAGCATCATCTTCCACCGCAGCGGTGCTGCTAGCAGCCTCGCTGTATACTCTCAGACTGTTGATCGTCCAATACGCCTCTGTGAAAGCAGAAGGATTATTCTGTACATAATCCTGACATGTCGCAGCTTTGGGTCCGCAAACGGGATCGCTTGACCAGACGGCGCCAGCCCAAGTGCCGCAGAATGTGGTGTCGAAAACGATGTTGTGGTTCTGGAAATTAGCGTCAATGTCGCAGGTAGAACCACCAACGAAGGAAGCAGTGGGGGTTCCCCAAGTCGTAGGATCAGGCGTCGCACCCAAAATATCTGAAGGAGCGTTGCTGTGCGAGAAGAAGTAAACGTTGATAGAGTCACTTGTCCATTCCATGGCGTAGATACCGCCGCCATTGTTATTGAAGCCGTCACCGAAGGAGGTCGGACCACCAACTTGGGTGCTGCAGCCTTCGCTGCCGTCGCAGGATTTCCCAATCATAGAGCAGGAGGGGCCGGTGTGCATGGTGATGGCGTCTTGGGTTTGGAGGGAGACGCCTTCTATAATGTCTATTTCGCCATTGTTGGGCCAGGAGGGGCCGACCATCCAGAAAGCCGGCCAGATGCCGCACTGGGGGTTGAATGGTTAGTGATGGCTTATAAGACTTCGGCTATCCTTGGGGACCTACAGCTGAGCCGGGCATGTGGGCAAGGTCTAAGACTACAAGCCCATGGGTGTATTGATTGACGCTTGTGATCCTGACACTGTTCCTGCCCCTGCCCGAGGCGACATTGGTAGAATCCGAGGCAATAGTAACGACACCGTTGTTCACGCTCGTCAGATTATCGGCTTGAGCGGTTGCGCTGTCGATATAGTTGACGTAGCCGGAGGTAGGATCGTTTTCTGTATCGAAGGTAAACATAGAAAAGAAGTTGTTGCCGCTATAATCATCTTGAACGGAATAAGCAGCGAGGGCGAATGGAGCCAGTCCGCAGCCGAAAAGAAGGGTGGAAATATGCATATTGATTGTAAGGAATGACTATATGCAATAATTGGAACAAAGGAGTGTAAGAAAGGAACGTATGTACAAACGTGCTGCAGGAGAGCCAAATGTCGCTGCGAATGTAGAAAATATGTACGTAGAAGCAGAAGCATGGCAAGCGGTCTATGGGACGCATATAACCATCTGAACGCTATGATAATCAAAAGGGTCAGGGGACCGAGTATGCGTGTGCACTCGCACATGGCCATCCTGGCACATGCTGGTAGTCTCAGATCAGGATGTACAGAAAGCGAAAACAGGGATGATGATTCGTGGGATATGAGTAACGATGCATATGGAGAGTGGAGAGCAGGTTGGGATGGTCGGTTCAGTGCCCATGCAATGCATCTTGAATGGAGTCTGAGTTTTACGGCGGCCCAGGGACACGGATTGATAGCTTGGCCCATATCGGCGTCTAGAAGCCTGTGTATTCCATGGTGGATCTGGTAAAAGAGGCGCTATGAGTTAATGCATCTTCCATGTGACCATTGAGGCTACGATAACGGTTGTGGCTCGAGATGAACGGTGTGATGGGGATAGAGTAGTGGCGACGAATCCTTGTTGTCGAATCAGACTACCAAGCGCCCTCCGGGGCCAAGCTTCCGGGCCGTACGGGCTTGGAAACAAGCCAATCAGCTGGATTAGGTGAGCCTCATGAACCCTTTTCTCCGCCTTCTATAAGATGAAACAGATGGAACATCCTTACATGGTGGATTATATGAAATTGAACATAAGTGCCAATGACATATCCGCGACAGGGTGAAAGGTAGTTCCGCACGGCTCGGACATCTGGGAGTAAGCCTCTGAAACAACAGGCTACGAGGTAACTTTTGCTCACCAATCTGGCTTGCGGGAGACAGGAGCTTCGGACTTTCTCCCCTGAGTTCCCACTCTGCAACTGCACTCAAGAAATCAATTTCAATGTTGCGTACCCTTGAATAGCTTGCTTTTGACTCCACGTCGTCCAACGGACGCAGAAGACTGACTTCAAGGGCGTCAAACAATCATGAATTCTTATGCATACTTTCTGATATGATAGGCATATGTCGCATGAAACATTGGTGCTTGATGAGACTCCCTGTGCGCCCTTGCTCAACCGTGGAATTCCACAAGTTGGAGGGTTTGCCATGGTATGAATGTTGCGAAGTGATGAGCGGTCACGTTTGAATCGTAATGTGCTGAAGGGAGGAGCGAATTGTACCTTAGCACGCTCGAAGACGGGCTTCCATCAATATATCTTTCGAGTTCCTATTTCATCTAGTAATCGCTAATTGAGCATGGCACGCGTCACAACCAAAATATCGGTATTTTCCTTTTCCTACCTACACACCATTCGTCTCCCTTTTCTGCAAATTTTCTATAACCAACGCGCTGGCCCCCCCACCCCCATTGCAAATACCTGCACACCCGACTTTACCCCCCTTCTCCCTTAGAACCCCTAACAGCGTTGTCACAATCCTCGCACCACTACAACCCAATGGGTGACCCAGCGCTACCGCACCACCGTGTAGATTGACCTTCTCTTCAGTTAGACCCAGTAATTTCAAGTTGGCAAGTGCAACAACGCTAAATGCTTCGTTGATCTCGAAGGCGTCCACGTCATCGATGTTAATGTGAGCGTGTTCCAAGGCTTTTGGAATAGCCAGGGCCGGCGCGGTTGTGAATTTCGAGGGTTTCTGAGCGGCGTCGCCCCAGCCAAGGATCTTAGCGAGGGGTGTGACAGAGTGTGTTTTCATGAATTCTTCGGAGACGAGGACGACAGCGGCGGCGCCGTCGGAGAGAGGAGAGGCATTCGGCGCCGTTACGGTGCCCGTGCCGTCGGTTTTGAAGGCTGGTTTCATTCCTTTTAGTTTTTCAATGTTCAAGGGCATTTGTGGCTTTTCGTCTTGGGAAACGATGGTGGCTGGTTTGCCTCGGGGGCCGGGGACGGAGACAGGGGCAATTTCGTGGGCGAAAACGCCGCTTTGGTTTGCTTTTTGGGCCTTTTGGATAGAGCGGATTGCGTACTCGTCCTGCGAGGCGCGGTCGAAGCCATGATCTGAGGCACATTCTTCTCCTTGAAGACCCATATGCTCGTCAGAATATGCGTCTGTAAGACCATCTTTCAGTACACCATCAACAAGGGTTGCGTGGCCGAATTTGCTGCCTTGGCGGAGGGTGGGGAGATAATGGGGGCAGTTGGACATAGATTCGGTTCCACCTGCTATGACGACAGAAGCGTTACCGGTCATGATAGTTTGGGCGGCGAGGACGATGGCTTTTAGTGAGGAAGCGCAGACTTTGTTTACGGTGGTGCAGACTGTGGAGTCGTCGAGGCCAGCGCCGAGAGCGCACTGGCGGGCAGGAGCTTGGCCGAGACTAATACATGTGAGCTGTTGAAGCTTGACAATATAATAGGGGGCGATACTTTGCTGAGAGGACATTGCCAAAGAAGACCTCTTCGACTTCCGAGGGTTTGATGTTCGGTACTCTTTCTAATGCAGCTGGAGAAGGTTGGTATCATTCGATTCACTTTAATGAACTAGAGGCGCACATTTGATGGCATGGGAGCCCAATTGAATTGCAGATTGACTTGCAAGTGCCCTTTCATCCATTGTCAGGATGTCCTCAGCAACTTTCCGTGCACCTGCACATACCCTTGAAATTGTCCAATTGGCGTTCTGACCGCGGAAACAATGTATACGGGAGGTATTGAGGGAGGTGCCATAGTTGATGGATTATGTGTTTTCGTACTGGACGTTATATTGTAGACTGGACGTTCAAGGTGTCAAGAAAGATGCTTGTCGTTCCTGGTATTCAAGCTGTAAAGCTCGGAGCTTGCCTAAGAAATTTCCCAAACAAGACGCCTCCGAAGAGTCCGAGCCCTAAGCAGGCGGGCGCTAACAAAGTAAGGTTTAACGTGTCAAATTAGCCGCATATCGTTTTGAGCAGTGGATGAATTTGAAGCTTCGCTGCGTAGTTGGCGGCCGCGACCTCTTGACAGGATGGATGACTTATATGATGAGTTAGTACAGCCATATTGTTGCTCAGGAATATCTACTAATCATTATATGCAGGTTCGGGAATTTTATTGGTGAAGCAGAGGAATCTGAGGAAGAGTCGCAGCATGGCGCAAATGGGGACGCATACGTCTACGATGAGGAGCTGGAAGAGGATAGATTGCCAAATGATCAGGCCCTCATGGAGATTGATGAGGATGGACCGTCGAATGCAGTTGTTCTGCATGAGGACAAGCAATACTATCCCACCGCGCAACAAGTGTACGGCCCTGGCGTCGAGACAATGGTCCAGGAAGAAGACACCCAACCACTCTCACAGCCTATAATTGCACCCGTCGTACAGAAGAAGTTCACCGTCCAAGAAGCCGATCTACCGCCCGTCTTCTTTGCTCGAGACTTCATGACGGATATGATGAACTTCCCTGAACAGATTAGGAACATTGCCTTTGCTGGTCACCTACATCATGGCAAAACTGCATTGATGGATATGCTGGTCCTGCAGACACACGATATTAGTGAGCGGCTGGAAAAGAGGACAGGTAGAAAGTCAGACGAGCAGCTCAGATACACAGATGTGCACATTCTGGAGCGTGCGAGAGGCCTGTCTATCAAATCCGCGCCAATGAGTCTGATTCTACAGGGTACGCGTGGAAAGTCGCATCTTTTTAACATAATGGACACGCCAGGTCATGTCAACTTCGTCGACGAAGTGGCGGCATCATTACGGCTTGTAGATGGAGTTGTTTTAGTCGTTGACGTGGTCGAAGGTGTCCAGATCAATACCGAGCAAATCATCAAATATGCAGTACTTGAAGATCTTCCGTTGACTTTGGTAGTCAACAAGATGGACAGACTGATACTTGAGCTTAAGTTGCCGCCGACAGATGCGTACTTCAAGCTCAAGCATGTGATAGAGGAAGTGAACACTGTCATCGAGAATACACGGCCTGGTCAGGGTGAGAAGAGAAGGCTAAGTCCGGAAAAGGAAAATGTGGCGTTCGCATGCAGTAGCATGGGATGGATTTTCACATTACCTTCCTTTGCCCGGATGTACGCAGAGAGCTATCCCGATCTTAATCCTAAAGATTTCAGCGTTCGCTTATGGGGGGATATCTTCTTTAACCCTAAGAGGAGGTCGTTTACGCGGAAAGGGACTGAAGAACAATCGAAACGAACCTTCGTCAAATTCGTTCTGGAACCAATATATAAACTGTACTCCCATACAATCAGTGAAAGTCCAGAAGATTTGAAGCAGACACTAGAGACTCTAGGGATATTTTTGAAGCCGTCTCAATATAAGACCGACGCAAAGGACCTTTTGAAAGTGGTGTGCGAGCAGTTCTTTGGAGCAGCAGAAGGCTTCGTTGATATGGTGGTTGAGCATGTACCTTCCCCTGATGCAGGCGCACAAAAGAAGTTGGATCGCTACTATACTGGACCCACAGATTCGAAGACCGCAGCTGCCATCGCAAAGTGCGATCAAGACGGTCCATTAGTAGTCCAGATTACCAAGCTATTCAATACGCCAGATGCTTCAAGCTTCTACTCTTTCGGCAGGGTGATGAGCGGGATTGCCAAAGCTGGACAACAAGTCCGCGTATTAGGAGAAGGCTACACTATAGATGACGAGGAGGACATGACTGTCTCGACAATTTCTGATACTTGGATTGCTGAATCAAGGTACAACATTCCAACAAGTGGTGTACCAGCAGGGAATTGGGTCCTGCTCAGTGGCATCGACAATTCCATTGTGAAAACAGCCACCTTAGTACCGCCAAAACTACCGGATGATGAGGATGCATACATCTTTAAGCCGGTGAAGCACTTCACTGAGTCAGTATTCAAAGTAGCAGTCGAACCAATCAACCCTTCGGAATTGCCTAAAATGCTGGATGGATTAAGGAAGGTTAATAAAAGCTATCCTCTCATAACCACCAAAGTCGAAGAATCAGGCGAGCATGTTATACTCGGGACTGGAGAATTATACATGGACTGCGTCCTACACGACTTACGTAGACTCTACTCGGAGATGGAGGTCAAAGTATCTGATCCAGTGACGAGATTCTGCGAGACTGTAGTCGAAACTTCGGCAATCATGTGCTACGCGATTACGCCCAACAAGAAGAACAAGATCACAATGGTCGCCGAGCCACTTGACGATGGAATTGCAGAGGATATCGAAAGTGGTAGAGTTAACATTAAAGATCCGATTCGGAAGGTCGGTCAATTCTTTGAAGAGAACTACGATTGGGACAAGCTAGCTGCAAGAAGCATTTGGGCATTTGGCCCGGATGAGATGGGACCAAACATACTACAAGACGATACCCTTCCCTCGCAAGTTGACAAAAAACTTCTGAACACGGTCCGCGACAGTGTTCGGCAGGGTTTCAGCTGGGGCACTCGAGAAGGGCCCTTATGTGAAGAACGTGAGCTCTTCCTTCCCACAACTCACTACACCTTGGTCGCGCCATACTGACTTGAACATAGCAATCCGCAACACCAAGTTCAAGCTCACTGACATCTCTCTTGCTACCGACTCAATATCACGAGGTGGCGGCCAAATCATCCCCACCACCCGTCGTGCTCTCTACTCATCATTCCTTACCGCATCTCCTCGCCTCCTTGAACCACTTTACACTGTATCCATGACCGGTCCCGCAGACTCCGTATCAGCCTTATACACAGTCCTCTCCCGACGAAGGGGCCATGTTCTTTCAGATGGACCCATAGCTGGTACACCACTTTATGGTGTGCGGGGTCTCGTGCCAGTCATTGACAGTTTCGGGTTCGAAACCGATGTCCGTATTCATACTCAGGGGCAGGCTATGGTCAGTTTGGTGTTTGATCGTTGGAGCGTTGTGCCGGGTGATCCGCTCGATAAGGAGGCTAAGACCAGGCCGCTCGAGATGGCGAATGCGATGGCTACAGCCAGGGACTTTGTGTTGAAGACTAGGAGGAGGAAAGGTCTGAGTGAGGATGTGAGTGTGGGCAAGTTCTTGGAGCCTGATCTCTGGAAATCGTTGAAAGACGGGGGTGTGCTAGATGGTTAGACGTACAAAACTGTGACTGGATCGACGGAACGCTGCCGGCGACGTGGTCTGTACTTCACGTAGACCATCCGTGGGACATATGCGGGCGATAATCTTGTATCACCTTTCTGCGTATCCCCGCAATTGTTGCTGCTGCTAAGCGCCTTCCGTTTCCAGACCTACTCGTATGGTCCCAGCTCAGCCCTACCCCAAAGCCTCTCCTTCCAAATGGGCCAACACAAGTACATCCACTTTGAAGGTCGAAGTATGGCAATCTCGCCTACGAGACGTGACCGCGTGGTGAAGACGATGATTGCACCAAAGTTGGAGAAATGCTACGATCCTAGTCCAACTATCCGAGGAGATAGTCTTTGTTTGCCTTGGTCCTGGACGTTGGTATGGGCTCGAGTCCTTGCTCTGGCTGCAGTTCTAGCCCATTATAGCCAATTACATTGCAACTAGAGAATGAAAGTGCAGGGTCATGGTCATCATTGCTCCGATTTGCATGCGGTCGGTAACCAATTATTCTTATCCATGGCCTGACCGAATTCTGCTTTCTGGCGTCTTGCTCTTCCATGAACAACTCGAGTAGGGGCTCACATCATTACTCAAACCCTTCTTGACGGCTATATATTACGGATTGCGCATCTCTAAGCAAGCGGCACCAGAGGCGGCGAAGCGTCCAAGACAAGGCTGACGTTCAACCCTCACTCTTTATGCGAAAGTGGGGTACCGATAGACCAGGTCATGGCTGATCCTATCTCCATTGTTGGTCTCATAACTGGCGTGGTCGAGTTGGCCGACATGGTCTTTGTTCGAACTTTCCTGTATGTCAAAGCTGTCAAGGCAAGAGACGAGGATAGATTAGCACTAAACTCGGAAGTTGGTGCTCTGTTCGGTATTCTGAGCAGGCTCCAGCTGCTATCTGGTGCAATGGAAGGAGGACGAGAAGAAGAAGAGGATGAAGGCTGCAAACCTGTTCTACAAGCCGTGCATCTAGATAAGTGCCTCAAGACTCTGCTTACCATCAAATCCAAGCTCGACGCACACGAAGGTGATGGCCATGCAACGGGGCGCCGTGCATTAAGGTCCACTTTGAAAGCCCTCCGGTGGCCATTCACTTCATCTGAGGTGGGAGATCTTCTCATGGAGATCGAAAGACATAAAACAAACCTCTCACTGGCTCTGACAGCCGATGGGTTATCTGCTCTTCTTGGGGCACTTTCAACGCAAGGTGAAATTTACAATACGGTCCATAGCATCGAGAGCGAATTAAACCGAGTCGTTCTGAACGACCAGCGTCGGCAAATACTAGACTCCTTCGGCTCTACTGACCCTGGAAACAATCACGATATAAGTCGGAAGCTTTGGCACCCTTGCTCAGGTTCGTGGTTGACTAATGGCACGGAGTTCCGAGCCTGGCTTACTAATAAGACGGCTCAAAACATCTGGTGTTATGGCATCCCAGGATCAGGCAAGACTGTGTTAGCTTCGGCTGTCATCGAGGAAGTCTTAAGATGTCGCAGTCATAGCGTTGCGGCCGCGTACTTTTACTGCGATTATAAAGATGTAAAGACTCAAGACCCAGCCAACATCCTAGGATCTTTAGTGAAGCAGCTGATACGACAGAGCGAGCGATGCTTCAAGGAATCTGAAGCATTCTATGAGGTACACCATTCAGGAAAACAAGTATCCACTTCATACCGCCCTGATGAGCTCCGGGACCTTATTCTACAGATGTCCTCATCTTTCAATCGAACCATGATAGTTGTTGATGGTCTTGATGAATGCGGTAGGGACGCCACAACAGTAGTTGAGCTTCTCTCGAGTCTCAGCAAGAGCGGGATATCAAGCGTGCAAACCCTCTTCCTAAGCAGAGATGAAATCGAAATCAGGGAGACTTTGACTGACTATAATCCGATCTCCATTGCTGCTGATAAGGGTGATCTTCAGCTGTATGTTGCGGCAGAACTCGCGACCAGAATGAAAACTAGAAGACTCCACATCAACAACAAGTCCATAAGGGAGCATATCATGGACCGGTTAGTGAATCGTGCAAATGGGATGTAAGTCTTCCATCTCGCCGCGTCTGCCACGAAGCCTCTCCAACAGCTAAGAAGACGTTCGTCAAATCTTAGGTTCCGGTGGGCGGCATGTCAAATAGACTATTTGTGTGAACTATCGAATGACCGTGAACGCTGTGACGCTCTCGAAACTCTCCCCCCTGATCTGGAATCCACCTATGAGCGGATATTGAGACGTGTCAATGAAACGAACATCTACGTTCGACGCTTAGTCCAGCGAACACTCCGGTGGCTCGTTGTTGCGAAAGGGGAGCTCACTATCAGTGCTTTAAGAGAAGCTTTAACTATGGGGAACAATATCTCAAGATTGGATCGTGATGCTGTCCCAGACGAGTTTGTTCTTTCACGTTCGTGTAGTAGCCTGGTGCGCAAGTCAGCGTCTGGCCTGGAGCTTGAATTGGCCCATTATACGGTCAGAGAGTTCTTGCTGGACATTGATTCTGACAGTGAATTTTCTGCGTATCGTGTTGATGTAAAAGAGAGTAAAGTGGAGTTGGGAAAGGTTTGTTTGACATACCTTACTCTGCAAGACTTCAACTCAACAGCTCCCTGGAGCCGCGAGGCTCAACTAAAGAGGCTTGAAGAGTACGCATTTCGACATTATGCAGTCGAACACTGGGAGCATTATGCGAGGGGCCGTCTAGGGGATCCAGGCTTCGTTACTTTGATCCAAAAACTTTTCGACCCATCAAGACCAGGGACCTTCATGACCTGGACTCAAGATCGCTACATGATCCGTGGGAACCCACCTTCGTCCAGAAGGGATCCATATAAGGATTGTCAATCAGATCAAGAATTCTATGATGAAAAAGCGACGCAAACGCCATTGCATTATGCGTCAGCATTCGATCTACCCGAAATTTGCAAGTGGCTTCTTGATTGTGGATGTAAAGTCGACTATATGAGCAGGTCTGGTACTCCACTGCACTATGCTCTTACCGGACCTCAATCACTTTTATATCGGAACATGGATTTTATGCCATTCGCGTCAGAAATAAGGTATAAGGAGAGCGCCCTCAAGGTAATCGATATTCTCTTGGAAGCTGGAGCAGATCCAAACAGTAAATCTTTAGGAGGGAAGACTCCACTTCATTATGCTTATTCGGAGAAAGACATAATTCTGCGACTGCTCAAGAAGGGTGCAAGATACAAGGATGGATATCAACCATCCATGCAACATTGCAAGGCAAGAAAGCTTCTGAATATGATTGGTAGAGATAATCTTCATGAAGATGACTATGCTTTCTTGCTGGACCGCGCAAACTACGAGGACGCCGACTTGAGTAGCCGCGACACGACTAGAAACCGCATCTCTTTGAAAGATTGGTCGGAAGCTACGTGATTGCTAAGGGGTGATACACGCAGAGTAGGCAACTCGGATGGCGAAGATGATTGATCATGTTGGAAGGCGGTCAGGCATATTACTTATCAGTAAACCGAGGCTTTCTGCTATATCAAATGGTCTTCCACTCCAGGCAAAGCCAAATCTGCCTTCAATCAGGCGACTGATGAATTCCAATAAGCTACGAAACGTCGTTATATAATACATTTCTTTCCTTCGCCGCGTGCACCCCCATCATCCCTTCCCGTTTCGGACGGTACAAACCAGCCCCACCCTCATTTGTTAACTTTACGAATCATAAAACCATAATAATCCATTAATGCTTCATACCCTATATGCAAAACCCCATCTTAAACCCATCCTCCTAGCTAGAAATACATACACAAAGCCCACGCACAACCACCGCATGCTCATGAGAAGAAAATTTCCACATCATGTATTTTAATGATCCTGCTAAAGAAAAAGACAATGCACCGCCATACCTATCATCGCCCCATGATATTGTGAGCTTGAAATGTTTTCCTTCCTTCCTTACTCCAATGCCGTGCATCCATATGTTATTTATTCCAAGCATACACAAAGATGCCGCCACCGCGCATGTATAAAATAGCTGTATTCCCACCTTTTCCATTCATTCAATGAACGCCATGGCGAAATGCATGCATGTGCCCGCCAATGCTATATCGAATCTCAAGTCCCGCCCATAACCTCATCACCATCATCAGCCGTTCCATCGCTGTGATGTCCCGCATCCCCATTCCTAACACCAGCAGGTCCGTTCTGGATCCAGCGTTTATACGTCTCATTATCTTCATCTAGCTTATCGCCTTCGATTTCCGAAAGCAGGGTCCCCTTCTCGCCGAACAATTTAGCGAATTTTTCTTTCCGGTCTTTACTAGTTTCCTGGTACGCGCTCAAGCCTCTCTTCCTGACAGGGACGTTGTGCACGAACCATTCGTCTGTGTCGGGGTCGTAGAGGATGTGGTAGCTATTTGGGGATATTCTCATGACGAGGGCGTCTTCGTTCCATTGCGGGTTGCCGTAGATGTTGTTGTAGTCTTCGTCGTCGGTGAGGGGGGCAGGCATGTTGCGTTTGAGGAAGGGCCAGTGGAGCTTCTCGAGGGGGATGCCTTCTGTGACGTCGCGCATTGAGAAGGTGGAAATGTAGTAGGACCAGCGAGCGTGGGAGGCGAGCTCGTCGGACTCGTAGGTTTTGTCGTCTTTTTTGAAGATTTGGAGGGTTACGGATCTCGTTGAGCGAGTCTAGGTAGGAGGGTTAGTAGCTGATGTGCAAGGGGACCTGCATGAAAGAACTTACATATCGAATCCTGTAGATGTCGCCGTCTTTAGTAAGCTTTTCCACTTGCTTTCGATATGTCAGCTCCGCCTGGTGGGTTGTCTCGTCATCTTTGCGATCCTTGTAGAAGAGATTGATGATATCAAGACTCTTGTCTTTGTTGTCGCTGACCAGAATCTGTAGAGCAAATCTGAGGAGAGCAGCAAGCATCTTGTCAAAGCTGTAGAGTTGCCACCCACTCTCGATGTAGAAGCGACGCAGGGTCTCCTCGAGCTGTGGAGCGTCCATTTCTTGTTTGACAACATCCTCGCACATCGCCAGAATTTGACGGTAGTAATTCGCAGAAGGACCGGTATCTGCAAAGTAATCCGATGGTCTTTTCTCAACAAGGCCGAATTCGTGAGCAGTCTTCGCCATCTTAGCACGCTGGACATCCTCATGGACATGTCTTTCATTGCTCTTGATGCTGCTAAGTCTCGCGTAAAGCATCTCAAACATCCTGAAGAAGCAATAGATGTTCAAGCTTGCATAGAGATGGAAGTCGTCTCGTTTAAAGGGCACATTGAGATCAGCGGTTTTGTTGCCAGTGGATGGATGGTTCATCCAGCGATGCTCGGTTTCATCGACGCGGGTTGGATTTTCAGTTGGTGTGCCAGTCGATGCTGGAGTATCTTCATCATTAGAATGGATATCTGGAGTTGTCTCTTTGCTTTCTAGAACACTATCCTCCTTCTGGCCTTGTCGACCGCGCTCGAGAACTCCGCGTAAGAGGTTTGACTTCCTAACATGGCCTGGTCGGCGATTTCGTCCGCCGCTTGCATCGTCAATGTTGGCTGCGTCGTCCTCAGCTTCCTCATTTGGCGGTGTGGCGTCGTCTAAGTCGCTCATCCTGGCCTGGAAAGTATCGCGATCAATGTCGAAGAATGTGGGAATAAAGGTCTTAATAAAAGTCTCAAGTCTTGTCTTGTCAACCTCATTGACAGAGTTCGTGTAGTGCAGATGGGTCAAGATGAGGTGACAGGCATCATAGATGACATCCACATCATCAAACTTGTACTTGAACTGGTACTTGGGCACATTGTTCCAAGGTGCAATGCGTTGGCGCCGTTGCTCCTCATACCTCACTTGAATTTCAGTTTGCAGGACCTTTGGCTGGAATTGTCGCTTGTCGGCAGATTTCACGTTTATTCCTTGGTGATCTAGGCTTTTCCAGAAGATCTTATTCGTTTGTTCTCGCCAGACCTTCTCCCACTCGCGCTGGATATAGAGGTCAGACAGAAATTTCAAGATTGTCCTCAAGTCTACTTACCTGGCTTGCTTTCCACTCTTCGACTTTCATCTTAAGCCTGCCTAAGACTACCGGAAGTACGGCACTTGGCCTCTTGAACATATCCTCAATGACCCTACAACCACGCTCGCGGTCATAGATCTTCTTGATCACACGCTGGTAGATGGTTTCGCTCTGACCACCGATGCCAGCCGGCAATACAAAGTTGAACTTCTCAGCTGGGGCCAGGTTCGCTAGCTGTTGCGCTATTGGCTCCATGAGCTGGATGGTCCTCGTACACGCTTCGATATTGATATCGTAGTCATGGCGCTCTTCTTCAATGCGATGTAATGATTCCTCGAAGGTATTCTTGCGATGCGCAATGAAACCAGAATCCTCAGAAGCCCAGGTAGGATGAGAAACCCATTCGTCGTTGAGAACTTTGTAACACATTTCATCTCGTCCACTGCAGTGTCGAAGGCGTTCGCGCTTCGGTAATAATCGATAGCTGGGTCCCAGGCCCCGGCAATTGCTCAAGACGACTTTATCGCCCGGAATTTTGGGAAGGTTTTCAATGATCTCGTCGCGGCCGTCATATTTGATAAAGGCCTTGAACCAGTTCATGAGCTCATTGTTGCCCCCCATAAAGCCGTGAGCTTTGTGCATCAGTAGATTCTTATCGATCAGCTCCTGTACGAAAAGGTTGCAAAGCTTGAGAAATTCGTTATAGGTCTTTTTGTCCCCTACGAACTTCCTGACTCGGTCGAAGAAGGCCATCTGGTCAGAAATGCTTCCAACATCTTTTACAGGGGGCATAGGCGTCGGTAGGCTTGGTACCAGTGTCGGTGAAACAGGTGGAATCTCAGGTACTGCAGGCTTGGCAGGCTCAACTCGGGCGCGCTAAGGATCTCATAATTAGGACTGCAGTCAGGCTAGATAGGGATGGCATGAAATTGATTCGCTTGCTCCCAGGGAATTCTTCGTTCCTTGAGCTGATGTAGCAGGTACAGAGAAAGGAAAGGCGGCGTAAATCAGAGCGCAGTGCAGGATGCGTGACGTAGTGGGCTTTTCTGTTACCAGGCATAGGAGAGAAGGGTGGCGGGTGTTTACAAACATGAAAACAACTCACCTTGTTCGCATTTCCTCTTCCTACACCATTCCTAATGTTTTGACCACTTGTACCTACGCTGGGATCGATAGCTGCTGCTCCACCAGTTATCTGCGACCCTGGTCCGCCTCGACGTTTCTTATTTTCCACCTTCGTCGCTGATGGAGGTGCAAAATTGCCCACTGGGGGCATCTTCATCTCGGGCCGTGGAGTCTGCATTTGAGTCTGGACTGAACCAGGGCCATATTCCCCGCGCACATTGCTGAGCATAGCGGCATCTTCTGCTTGTTTCGCAGCCGCCTGCGCTTTTGCTTGTGCTGCAGACTCTGGCAAGAATTGCTTGAAGTCCTCCAAAAGATCTGGGGCGGAATTGAAAAGCTGCGTAACCTGCGCATACACATCTTGGATGGGCTTGGACTCCTTCTGATATGTTTGGAGTATTTCAAGGAATTGTTTGTAGATTTCGGGCTGCGTCGCAAAGCGATTCTGCAAGCAATCAGTATCATCCGTCAAGCGTTATTGCACGCTCTATTTCCAGATCCTCACCTTGATTTTGTTGACATAGCCGATAGCATGATTGAACTCTACTGGGCCTCTCCTTTCCATCCCGAATTGGGCGCTTGAATTCATTGCTGCATTGCTCAGTCCTACCGCTGCTTGACCAAGAGTGACCTGACCTGCACTTGGTGAGACTTGAGCAAGAGTTTGACGTCCTGGGGCGCCGTTAGTCGCGACGGCTGAGACTGCGTTGGATAGATGCGATACACCTCGCTGTTCTTGCTGATGTGCGATTAGTGCTGCTTCTGAGACGGCACTTTGTTCGTCTCGTTCGTAAGGGCCTCCATTCTCATTGCCCATGCTCACTTGGCCAGGGAACAATGCCTGTCCACCTTGGCGCACAAGAAGGCTTCCAGTGGGATCTTCATCATGTTGCGAATTTGACCATTCACCATTGGCCTGCGAGTTATCCTGAAAAACACCTTGTCGTATATTCTCTATCACATTGAGATCGTTAGGTCCGCCATTGATCCTGTTCTGGGCGGAAGGCATTTGGGATACTGTTGTACCCATCGGAGTCGTAACTCGGATAGCGTTAGGGTCATCCCTGGTACCACACTCGATGCGATAGCCCGGCGGCAAGAACGTGTTAAAGCCTTGGATAAGCTCTGGGTGACCGGCGAACAGGGAAGACACCCGATCAATGACGCCAGGAGTATCGATGCTACGCCAATAATTAGTAAAGCAACACCACGCCAGCGGCTCAAGATTGGGAGACGTACGCTTGGCTTTTGAAGTCCTTCATAATATCCAGAAACTGATTGTATACATCAGGCTGATGTTGAAACCGAACCTTGACTTGGTCCAGGTAGCTCAAGGCATCCTGAGGTGTCATTAGTATATGATTGCAAAGTCTTACGCCTATATTCTGTGCTAGTGGTGGCAGAGGGTGGGTGGTAGTAATGATTTTGGTATACAAGGAAACCCAAATCAGAAGGGAAAGAGGCACATACGTTCAAGATAGGCTGCTGGCCCTGCGAAAGAGCGGGCACGCCATTGGGTAGCTGCTGAGGGGTCACAGCATTGCTGAAGCCGAGAAGATTCTGGGGAGGGATTGGTTGCTGTACTTGCTGGACGAAAGGTCGCAGCGAGTTGTCGTTGGCCGTTTGGACACTGTTGCCAAACACATTACCAGGCCCACTGGGAGCTACAAGTGGAGCTTGGGGTGGAGGGGGAGCGGTGCCGACGCCAGGATGTTGATCGTTTAGGATGCCATTAGGTCCATGGAGAGTTGCTGGCACTCTTGAAGCTACAGGTTGTTGAATGGGGACAGCGGCAGCATGATTCTCTCGAGGCGATTGGTGCTGCTCGCGTTGTTGCTGCTCTCTTTGTTGCTGCTCTCTTTGCTGCTGTTCTCTTTGCTGCTGTTCTCGTTGCTGTTGCTCTCGTTGCTGTAGCTCCTGTTGCTGATGCAGTATTTCATCTTCCTGATCGTATCGTCGCTGCTGTGCAAGCTCCTGTTGCATTTGCTGCTCCCTAAGCCTTTCTCTCTCAAAATGTTGTTCCGCACTGAAAGCCGCTTGAGGTGATTGCTGCTGCTGTGGTATTGTTGGACCTAATGTCGGCAAAGGGTATCCTGGAGCTTGGATGGCATGATGTTGCACAGTTGTGGGGGATTGTTGTTGTTGGGGAGGGGGCGGTCCGCGCCCGGGCTGCAGAGGTTGTACTTGTGGTAGGACTGGAGGGTTTGGGAGACTATGACTGTTCGACTGGCTTGTAAAGAAAGGTCCTGGGGGAAAAGTTGTTAACAAGTGTCGAGGTCGCCCCGTAGCAGTAGAGTCTGCGCTAATTTGCTACAAGGAGAGCACATACCTGGCTGGTGTAGAATAGACGGACCGTTCATTTGAGACGGTGGTGGTTGGTGCATGGCTTGGGACTGTGTCGGCCTAGAACAAAGTCTTGTCAATAACCGAGTTTCAGAGACGGGATGGTGGCGTTGTTTGCTTCGACAGGGTGTTGAACAGTGGAAATGAGACTGTACCCGAAAGTTCCTGGCTGCCTCTGCTGTCCTGGCGCATGTTCATTGCTTGCTGGAGGGGGAGCACCTCCAGGCGCAGGTGGCCAGCCGTTGCTGTTCTGAGGGTTCATCGTGAAGACTGCAGCCCTCTGAAGCATTTTGTTAGCGTAGTTTTGACTGGTGCAAGATCTTATGGATCAGATAGAGTACCTTATTGTATGAGAGCAAGCTATCAGTCACAGCTCCATCAAGGAGGACAATAGGATTGCTTCGATACCGTGCCCCGAATCGCGCCCTTCACTTGCGCTAGGGGACCTGCGCGAGACGTATCTGACTAAGACGGTGAAGTGGGTCTAGCAATGAATGGGTAGATTCAGTCGTGGCAGATCATATGTTGAAAGCGTTCTGGTATGGTTAAGCTGGGGTCAGGAGTTAACAGCACGTCCGAGTGGGCAGAAAGCGAAAGCACAGCGTCACTGGACAAATGATCGACGTCACGCTAAGAGCTGTCTCTTCCTTTCTCGTTCTAGGCTCAAAGCTTGGCATCTCATCCTGATCCTGTACGCATAATCTAGAATTGGGAAGACTTTCAACGACATGCGCAAGTTGCATATGCTAGATGGTCTATGCATGTTTGGTTCTCGTGTTAGGCAATGTTGAAGCTGTGTTCATGCCAAACGACGTTGAAATCCCACGATCAATGGGCAGAAAATGGTCTAGGGTAGGCAATGAACAATCGTTATAGCATTTCCAGATTATGAACAGATAGTACAGACTATAACAACACCTGGATCAAAGCCAGAGCTCCAGAGTAGCATTGCAACCCCAACCCCAGACCTTTACAGGTAGCTCTATTTAATTCAGTAATAAAACATGGGATCGTCACCATCAATCGTATCTAGTCCCTACGTTCAAGCGTAGTTCAAGCACTTCTTCAATATCCAGACCTCTCCATTCGAGACCCGGCTCGCTATACTCGAAACCTCAATGTTTCCAGGTTGGATCTGCATGTTGTCAGCATGGCCACCGATTCCAGCGACTTTAACGTCCATAGTATTTAGGAAAACCTACTATTCTGTCCCCATCCTTACTCTCCCACCAAACCTCTCCACCACCTAACGTCTCGACCTTCTCGCCCTCCTTCCACGGACTAACAGGCACAATATGCGCCTCCGAAAACCTTCTCAAATTCTTAGTCGCCCTATCCTCCCCACTCTGTCCCTCATACGCCTTCTCACCCAGCGCGCTATAATCTTCTGGATCTTCCCACGGCTTGCGTGGTAGCTTCTGCAGAGCAGAATTCAGTGGTGCAAGCACCGTAGTGTTCTGTTTCTCATCGTTCAAGCGCTTGGAAATCGTGTCAATGTCTCGGGTGAAGCCGGCGAAGATATTTATGGTCCGTTCTTTGCCGATGACGTCGGAGATGCTGAGACTGTCTGACCCACCGCTGGGCTCGTCGTCTTTCGAGGGGGGAACGAGGATGTTGGGGATGTTCATGATGGGGTTCTGGGTGTTACGCGATGCAGCTTTGGCGGGGCTGTTGCGAAAGAAATTCGGAAGGAGGAGCTGTGTGGAGACGATGGAGACTTGAAGAGAGACGGTAAGGAGGAGGACTGATGCTGAGGTCTTCATTTTGTCATGTAAGAATGTTGTTATGCAGCATTGTTCCTACCATTTGAAAGGCGCAACTATGACGTGAAGCAGGTGGTGGGCAAACAAACAAATGGTGGATATAACATTTTCTAATACGACTCAAACGTCGTTATATCATATATGTGGACTCAGAAGTCATCTGCGAGTTATATCAAAATCACATGATACCAAGATATATGGTTTCATTGCCAGTGCATCTTGTTGGCTTAGTGGGTAGCGATATATGTAGCTAACGTGAATTTACATGAATTACATTGCAGTCGTCATAACAGCGCTCGTAGGATCGCTATAATAGAGATATCCTCCCTTGATATCCGAGAAATCCATGTCCTGTAACCATCTCTGCTGATTGACCTTGTGCCCTGAGAGCAAGGCTCCCACAAACCGATATCCGTTTTTTCCTGAGTAAACCATATACAGTGGGGATTAACACCGAAAAGCCCAAAATGCGCTGGTACCAAACACCATCTCAAATAAGGCATATAAGGACATATATGGGTATCTTGCAGAGACAATGGCAACATTATCGTCATCCTATCTCTGTGCTCCTTCCAGCTGACTTGGCGTAGGGTCGCCGCCGACGTTTATTTCTGGGGCTCCTCCCGGTGCTAGGCCGTCATTGGTAGTACGATTTCTCCTAAATGGATTGCGAACGTTGGGTATCAGGGGAGTCCAACCCCGCATCGTCGACCTCCAGGTGCTTGGTTGCGGGTTGTCTTCGCTCAGAGCAGCAGTACTCGGATGTCGACTGGCTCCCATACGTCGTGGATGTCGCGACAGACGTTGTGTGGGAAAAGAGTATCGATCCCTAACGTTCTCATCATTGAACGACGTGATGAAACGCCCCGGTAGTAACATCCTTGGCCTGCCGTCACGATGACCCATAAATGCGTACTGAGGTGGATGTGGCATGTCCATTCGACCAGCGCCAAGTCGGCGACCGGCTGGTCGATCAGCATCTGAGACTACCTCACCTTCTGGACGAGGCTTGGGTACGTAGTAATCGGCTTTGCAGAGCGGGCAGCAAGCGCGGCGACTTGTAAGCCATGGATCCAGACAGCTTGCGTGGAAAGCATGACCACAGGACAATCCCCGGACATCGTCATCATCTTCAAGAGTATCCAAACATATTGCACAAGAGTCACCAGGATTGGCAAGCATTTCCGCAGGGACGGCCATCTGGATCTGGTCATCGTCGTCCATGTCGTCTTCTGCATGTTCTTCTGATTTACTGGTGGACCCATTGGTTGGATTTGATTTGGACACCGCTTGTTCTGTGCCCTTGTAGGTTTTGATCTCTTGCTCTTGTTCTGGCATACTAGATTGGGGCTCTTCTGAAGCTGGGATGGCATCTTGAGCTTTTGCAGATTCTGGACTACCATCCTCTTCTGATACTCTAAGCTCCGATGGAGTATCTGGTCTGTGAGCTTCGGCTGATTTTCTATTCATCGGGATTGCACCATCTGCGTTCCTTAGACTAGCAGCTCGACTAGCCGTGGGAGCGGCAACACCACCAGCAGTAGGTAGACCTTCTTCAGCACGTGTAGTCATCCAAGCCTTGTATTTCATCAGTGGGAATCGCTCGTTGACCTCCTCCATGGACATAAGCTTTTTCTCCCGCCTTCGTCTGTGTGTCCGAGGGATGGCTGTCATGTCTATTGGCTCGCCATTCTCATCTTGTTGTATGCGACGATTCCTCTGATTATACCTAAAACAGTACTTGACACCAACAATTATCCTTGGTCAAGTGTCAGCTAAGTCAAGGTCAAAGTAACTAGTCTCATTGCTACTTCCAAATGGATTGGCATACCATAGATTCGTAAAAACGACACCAAAACCCAAAGCAACAAAGAAGAGCAGCGGAGAGCTAGTGGGACCCCCACCGCCTCCACCGCCAGCAGCGGATGTTGTCGCCGCTGGCGGAGGTATAGGAGTTGTAGTTGTTGGCATTATAGATGTAGCTGTAGTGGGAGTCGTCGTTGTAGTCTGTACAGGATGAACACCTAATACCGGAAGGGATGCCTGACTCATGCTGAGGTTTGTGATCGAAAGTGCAACCAAAAACTGCAGGTCCCAGCTGAGCGGAGTCGGCTGACGTGCAGTGAACAATAATCGTCTCGCGTTCCACTATCAGAGCATCGCAGCTTCCATCGAATCGTTACCGTCCTGCGCAATGCTGAAATCCGCTATGTATAAGGGATATCTTATGGACAAGTTGGACTCGGGTGTCCAAGTGTGGAGATGAGATGTGGTGACGCCGAAGATTTGAGATGGTACCCTGACGCCGTGCCGTTCTTGCCGTGATTGATCTGCCGGATACGTAAGGAAGGATGTAGGAGCCGTCCTCAGTGTAAACAGTTGATGAGACTTTGAGTGAGAGACGAGGGAGAATTTGATGACGATGAATATCAGTCCATCGTGGTGACTGGTGGTCTGCTTCTCGTACGACAGCTGAGGAGGAGTACTGGTGTACGGAGTAAGATGGAGGACAGAAAAGGGTTGGCTACGGGAGGGTGTTGAAGGCTGGTGGCGTAATCGCAGCAGCCAATCGCAAGAAAGCTTACCAACCTATTCTGTACCGGTGAGTACACTATTCTAACGCAAGTCGCAACGCCGACGAAAGCGAACGCGCCAGCTCAGCCTAGACTGTTCATCTAGAATCATCAAAGCACAAAGCCCTTGAGAAGATACGATTACGCTGAAACCACGCTGCTGTACATGCCCTATGTGGTCTTTGGAGAGTTATCTTGTGCGACAGAAACAGAGCGACAGCGAATTGCAGATCACACATCCTTGTGGGCTTTGAGAAAACCTGCTACGAAGTACTTAGAGGACATTATCCTATTGCCTTCTGTTTGTGCGCCCGAGAGCGAGGCGGGGTGGCTCGCAAAATTCGCTCATTCGTTGGCGGCATCAACCACTACAAAGTTACTCGCGCAATCCTTAGCGCTATCACTGGTCGCCAGATACAGAATCACTTTTGACGCTTACGCCAGACCACGATCAGGATGGCTGATAGCAATGGCAAGGCTGCCAATCCAGTCGTCTTTTTCGATGTCGCTCTTGGAGGTAAGCATGATAGAATGCCAGTGACGAGGTGAATATGCATCGTCAAATTTTCCCTTGTTCAACCAAGTCCATGGTGTGATGTAGCACGCAACGTGCATTGGGAAACTTTGAGCATTGCGCTCACATTAGTACTCCAGGAGAACCTTTAGGCCGTATCAAGATAGAGCTCTTCGCGGATGTAACCCCAAAGACGGCAGAGAACTTTCGCCAATATTGTACTGGAGAGACCAAGAATGCGCAAGGCCGACCTCAAGGCTACAAAGGTAGCAAATTTCACAGAGTCGTTAGTAGCATATGCCACACCCTGCTTTGAGAGAGCCCAGAAAGAGGCCTGTCTAAAAACCAATCCTAGATTAGAGATTTTATGATACAAGGGGGAGACTTCCTTAACGGCGATGGAACTGGAAGCACCACAATTTACGGTACCAAGGCATTCCCCGATGAGAATTTCACCATGAAGCACGATACCCCTGGACTCTTAAGCATGGCTGTGGGTTGTCTCTAATTTTCTCCTGGGTAGGAAGTTTCAAGTAGCCCCTTGTTAACGATCTTTCAGAACTCGGGGCCGAATACAAACGGCTGTCAATTCTTTATCACCACCGTAAGCTGGTACCTTCTACTAATCTGGGCTGTCTGCTTATATTACCTAGGTTCCCACCCCTTTCCTGAATGGGAAGCATGTCGTCTTTGGCAAGGTCATTGACGGGATGGACGTGGTGCGAAAAATTGAGAACACGCGTGTACGAGGCGAGAGCAAGCCTGTTACAGATGTTGTCATTGCGCAGTGTGGTGAGATGTAAGAGCCTTCGCTCTCAATGACATGAATGCTGCAACATCTACAGCAGTAGATGAGTGGATGGGCAATGGGTTCGAATGTCCCGCCATAGATTCATGATTAGCAGGCTCACTTTCGCATCCAGGCCGAATCGGAGCGCAGCTTATCAGGACCATTTTAGAGCATAGATTTATAGGCTGCAGAGAAGCAAACAAACCCTCTCCAAAGAACACTTCATATGCATTTCTCCACCACCATACGGGCTGCCATTCGTTACAGAGTGATAATCATCACCGAATCACCAGTTAGTCTCTTTACTATTTGCTCTGTCAGATGCCATGATATGATCTTTCAAAGATTTTCGACTTTCCAAAATACAGTGCCTCCAAAGACATTGGTACATCGACAGTCATCCTCTTTATACAAACTTCTTCCTCACCAAGCACTCAATACTCTGACAGGCAAGATACAGCATAAATTAGTGATAACATTGCCCTGATAGCGGCAATAGACCCAAGAAAAAACAACGTCAGTCGCACTCCCGGAGCAGATTGACAAAGCATATTGGAGCCATATACGGAGCCATGAAAGATCTATGCATCAGCTACACTTCACTAGTGGTGCCGTCCCACGTTAACCCTTATGCGTACCAGGGCGTACAAATCTCTGCTACTTACGAATCTTACACGAGACTAGAAATGGCCATGAAACATCATCCCAGCTCAGCATCACCGAAGTTCCTCGCTTGCACGGGACGGAAACGCCTATCACATGTAGCTTTGTGGGCGACAATATATCTCTCAGTCCCTTGATCATCGATCATCATATCTATAAGTCATTTACTAAGTACCACTCTATCTCGTTCCTTTACTGCGAAATCCCAATCCATAATATCCATTGAACATGAATGTTCCAAATTCCATATCCCCTAGGCAGCAGACCGATCAAAGTACTGCAGTCCGGACAATACTATATACCAAAAAGTTCGCGGGAGGCGCCGATTGACCTTTCGAAACACAACAAACACCAGCACAGATTTCTCATTCCTCTCCTGAACACATCGCTACCTCAGTATTTTGAGGAGTACTTTAGCACGTGCATAATGTTTGCACTTGAAATTGGTGGATTTTTGGAATGGGGAAGGGGGGTTGGAAGTCGGTGGAAAGGATGTGAGAGGGGAAGTAAGGTAGATAAGTAGGTAGATCGAGAGAGGGAGGGGGGGTGGCCTAGGTACATTTATGGCCTGAGGTCGTGGTTCGTAAATTAATGCAAGCGTCAGGGAATACCTAGAGCTCGCGAGTTGATGGTTTTGGTTAAGGTGGATAGGCGAGAGAGAAAGGTGACGGAAGAGTAGAAGCTTGAGTGGGCTCTGAATTGTCGATAAGGGGCGCTGAAAAGTACAATATATAACCAACGACAGATATGATTTGGATAATTGACGTTTCGATGCTGGGAAATCGGATATATCCACACACTCGCAACATCTTTATACCTTACCGACTCCGCTCAACCACGACAACATACCATCCTTCCCCCCCGAGAAAAACGTCACACGACCTTCTTCTCCTGCTCCTTCTCCTTCCCCCCAAAACTCAACACCCCAAACCCCTCTCTCAACTTTCTAATCTTCCCCCTACTCTTCATAAACGTCTCAATCCCCACCGCAGCCGCATACGTGCTCCCGACTGCCGTCATGGACATATCGACGTGGCGCGACTGTAAAGATTTAATAAGTAAATGGAGATTATGTGAGGGGGTCTTGTAGTGGCCGGAGCGTGGTTGGAGGACTGGGATTTATCTTTGTTAGTGAAGGGTGAGGAAAAGGAGGGGGGGAGGAGGGGAGGGACACGGACTTCTCAATTGCCCATCTCGAACGGTGATTAGGCCGGCAGCGGAGGCTCGGGCGCCGTGGAGGAAGGAGGAGTGTTGGAATGCGCCTGGTGACTTGATGCCGATGTAGAGGTTATTATGGACGTCTGCAACCTGTATGGAGCGTTAGTTACGAGTACCACCAATACTGTTCCCTCCCAGGTCTTACAAAGATCCATTTCTGCTTCTTCTTCTTCTTCTTCTCCTTCTTCTCTTTACCATCACCAGATTTCCAAAAGCTAAGGGAATGCCTTGGACCTGGTGGCTTTGGTGACTGTCCCTCTTGCACACTCTCGATCGAAGGGAATGCTTCTTTCCTCTCATCTAGCGGAGAAGCAGGGAGGGACATATTATTATACCCTTCGCTGTCCATCCCACTAGACTCACTTGATCCCCTCATAGCCGGCGGACGATGTGCCCACTCTGGTGTGGGATCCCCAACCCTTACAATCCCTTTTACGCTGTCCCTCCACTTATCCGTCGTATCGACCCTCAGCCCATCTTTCCTCCAACACAATTTCCCCTCTTTATCAACAATAACCTCATATAACCTCCTATCCTGCCTCCCCAAATACCTCACTTGCATATTTTCTAACCTCGCCCTCGAGCAATTCTCCAGCTCTACATTCTTGCCCTCGCCTTGATCAAGCCAGAAAAAGAAATTCTCTTTTGTAGAACTCTTCTTCCATTCGGCATGATATTTCCTCAAATTACTCCCGTATCGATGTTTCACGTCCACCATTTCAAGGAAGTAGGACAGGTCCATCTGTTTGGCCGACTTGGTACGCTCTTGCTTCTCAGCGAGGCGTTTACGGCGACGGGCCTCTTTTTGAGATGGGGTAACGGCATCGTTGTCGGAGGAAGAGGAGAGAGAGGATTCTTCATCGCCGCCTGCGCGACGGGCGATCTTGCCTATGCGCGACCATTGTTGGTAAGGTCCGGAAGTGGAACGCTTGAGGCTATCGGAAGGGCTCTTAGGGGTGAGTGGACGTGGTTTGGTCAGGCTCTGATATTGGGCCTCTTTGACTACCTGGGCTTATATGTTAGATAATCTCGTGAATGCGAGGTAGTAGGATATGAGAGTATATACCTCTATCCATCTCGAAGCAGGATCAAGGCTCAAACCTCGAAGCTCTCTCCGTGCTCGATGACCTCGGTACGTGCGTTGCAGTGTCTTGGCGGCTGCAGTTTCCTCGCTCTCCGTAGCAACTCCAACATTGGGATTTTGTAATTCTGTATGTTTCTTCAAGATCTCTTGCTCCTTCTTATCATGACCTTGAGCGTCCGATTCCATGTTTCAGGAATGTGGAGAGACCACCGCCGATTGGGATGCATGGTGGGGCTGGCATTGGACTGGGCTTGGCACCTTTGGCCGGGTCTGGACTGTTGTGTCTAGGTGGTGGAGTCTATGAAACATTCCATTGAACTATCACCCAGTAGTGCAACGTGGGCTTCTCTTGTGGGACCATGGGTAGGGCATTGACTTTGAAGCTGAGAAAGGTAGAGAGGAATATAGTATTTCCTACCCAAAGATTGAGCGGGTAGAAGTGGATACCTGAGACACAGTACATTTAATATAAAGTACTGCAGTAATTCTATATACATACCAGATACAACAATGGTCTAACTGGTACTCCGTACGTGTACTCATAAGCACTCATAAGCTGGTGAGTTGTGGCACCGGCAGTCCAATGCCGGAGGATGCCAGACCATTTCTACTTCGTACCATTTTTGTGATACACTTTACGCCAATACCTTCCTACGGGAGCGAGGCAGCTTATCATCGTCGTCGCCCTTGGCAGGCGTTGAAACGATTTTGACTTGCGAAGGGTACCAGATCTTGTCCGCTTAATAACTTCCGGCAACGTTGCCGACCAGCCACTTTGGTGGTTTATGTGCAAGAATAAGAGGAAGATCTTACCATGAGCATAATAGGTATATCCAACTGTGGCTGATGCCTCTACTCCAACCTACGAAGTACAAGGGTATTCTATGTAGGGTACTTAGGTATGCCACTTAATTTCCACCGTGTCGCAGAGTACCCAAAACCGGTTTTGCATGGCTCGTATCACCGTATTTGTCGTCATAACCGTTGAATATTGCTCGAACAGCAAATGGCATCTGACAACAGACTGTGATAATAATCATGGTCATTTCACAATGGCCACAAGTAGAAGTACACCGCACAGTTCAGCTCACCATTCCCAAGGAGGACTGAATGTTCCGACTCGGAAGGGATTGACAGTAACTCGTACTTCGTAAGGCGATCGTGCCGACATCCCCAATCACCTCTTTCATTCAAACCCCCGGGGGCCACCCTCCCCCATTCTCTCGCCTGATAGGTTCTTTTACAAAGCGGTATGCATAAGCGGCTGTAACCCCCCAGTCGATACTATCATACCTAGAAGTAGGTGCATTACTCCACCGCTAATATTGGTCCCCGCTCTTTGAGGTGCATGATCTCCCTGCTTGTTACCCATCGAAGATCCCCATACCCATGTCATAGCTCAAAGCCTCCCCCCAGCGCCCCCCAGTGAACTTTAAGCCACCCGTATGTGCCCTTCCCCATTGGTGGACTGTCACTTTGAAACCGGGGGGCCCTGAGGAGAAGCTCAGGCAACGGTGACGCAATGCCCAATCTCAGGAAGCTCGTCGCGTCGCGATGACCCTGTACCCCCTCCAATTCCTGTTTGTGAGCCACAATTTGAGGCGCTCCCGCATATTGCAGGAGCTTCACACTGAATGACGTAGAATTTAGGGGTCTCCCATAGCAATTCATAAAACAAGTTCTCAAATCAATAAAACCCCAGCCACTTCTCTCTAAATTCTCACAAAACTTTTTGACACCCCCCCTCCAACTCACCTCTCCCCTTACATAGTCCTTACCTAACCGTTTATGACAAACGAGAGGCCGCGTTCATCTGCATCGTACGCCTATTACTCATTCCCTCCAACACCAGATCGAGCTTCTCCTCCTGAGAGCTCGAAAGCATTATCTAAAACCACCTCACCCAAAACAGCACGCACATCTAAAAGCATGGCTCCATCACCCGCGGCGGGCAAGACCCCAGCAAAAGCCCCTACTACCCCAACGAAATCCGGTAAGAATCCTGCCTCCAGTGCAACATCGAAGCTCGGTCGAGCTTCGAGTGCTGGCGACTCAGACGATAATTCCACAAAGTCTGCGACTGATACTGCTAAAGGCGCTGGAAGTGCCGCAGATTCAGCCAAGGACACTGCCGATACAAAATCACCTAAGCTTCCACCAAGGCCTAAAGCTGGCGGCAGTGGCGCACCTGCATCAGGCAGAAAGCCACCCAAGCTTGACAAAAAGGCCGCAGAAGACACCAAACAGCAGGCCCAAGACACCGCCGAAGATGGAGGTGATAAGATCGACCTTAAAGACAACGACCCAGCTGAAGAAGCTGACAATGAGGAAAGCGAAAACCCTGTAGGCAAAGTCAGTCAAGCAGGAAACGAAACAGGCGAAGAAGCTAGTTCTGCCGTCTCAACGGTCGAAGACGAAGGTGAAGAGGCGGTTGGCGGCGCTAAAGAGAAAGCCGATGAAGCTGCCGATGACACTGACGTTCCCGATACAGAAGAGGCTGAAGATACAGCCGAAGAAGCGACTGGTGGTGCTACTGGCAAAGCTAAGGGCATCGCTGGCAAAGCAAGTAAAGGTGATGTCTCAGGCGCTGCTGGTGATGCCCAAGAAGGTGCAGAAGAGACAGCAGGTGAAGCTAAAGACACTGCAGAAGAGACAGCTGGCGAGGCCAAAGATACTGCAGAAGAAACAGCAGGTGAAGCCAAAGACACCGCAGAAGAAGCTGCACCCGATGGTGTTGAAGAGACAGCCGAAGACACCGCCAATGGCGTTAAAGATACTGCTGAAGATGCCGCCGATGGTCTTCCAGATCTTTCAGTGCTGAAGGGTCTCAAAGTGGGCGAAGGTGGAGAGATCCTTGGTGCCGATGGTGAGCCATTAGGACAACTCGACGAAGGTGATCCGGAGGATCTCGTTGGCCAAGAAATTGGTGATGATGGTGAGATTCTCGACGAAGATGGCGATGTCATTGGTCGCGCTAGTGTACTCCCTGACAAGGCAAAAGAGCTCGCCGAGAAAGGCAAAAAGCAACTGCCAGGTCTTAATGTGCTAGAAGGTCTTGAGGTTGATGAGAACGGAGACATTCTCGGCCCCGATGGAAACCCCCTTGGCAAGCTTACAGAAGGCGACCCTGCAGATCTCGCTGGTATGACACTTAACGACAAGGGAGAAATCCTTGACGAGGATGGTGATGTCGTTGGTAGAGCCGAAGTTGTACCTGACGCTGCGGAGCATTTAGAGAACGGTGTTGAGGGTGCCGCTGACGAGGCTGGCGAGGCCGCCGGTGAGGCCGGTGAGACTGCCGGTGAGGCCGGTGAGGCTGCTGGTGAAGCCGCCGGTGGACTCACGCCAGATGTTTCAATCCTTGCAGGCAAGAAAGTCAACAAAAAGGGCAAGATTCTTGACGAGGAGGGTGAGCCTATTGGCCAGCTTACTGAAGGTTCCGACGTCCAAGAATGTGCAGGCAAGATTCCTAACGAGAAGGGTCTTATCATAAACGACGATGGGGACATCATCGGCAAAGTCGAAGTTGTTCCTGGTGATGCCGCGAACGAGGCCATGAAGGCACTGCACCCCGAGCTCCTAGAAGAGGCGAAAGATACCGCAGAGGACGCCGCAGAAGGCGCCGAAGAAGCCGCACCTGACGGCGAGGTCCCTCAGCTACCTGGTCTCGACATCCTAGAAGGACTTAAGGTCAACAAGAAGGGCGAGGTCCTGAACGAGGACGGTGAGCCTATTGCTAGAGTCTCTGAAGGAGAAATTACCGAACTTGCCGGCAAGAAGATCAATGACAAGGGCGAAGTTCTTGATAAAGAGGGCAATGTCATTGGCAAAGTCGAACTGATCCCTGAGGCGTTCCCCGAAGCCGAAGCCGAAGCACCCAAGCTCCCAGGACTCGACATCTTGGAAGGTCTAAAGGTCAACAAGAAGGGTGAGGTCGTAAATGAAGACGGCGATCCTATTGCCAAGCTGGTCGAGGGCGAGCTTGACGACTGCCGAGGCAAGAAGATTAACGAAAAGGGCGAAGTCCTTGATGCTGAGGGCAACGTCATCGGCAAAGTGGAGCTGATTCCAGAGGCCTTCCCCGATGCTGTACAACCAGAAGAGGAAGGACCAGACTTCTCCGCCGTCGAAGGCTACAAGGTTAATAAGAATGGTGAAGTTGTCAACGAAGACGGCGAGACCCTTGCCAAGTTGGTCGAGGGCGAGCTCGACGCCTGCCGAGGCAAGAAGGTCAACGAAAAGGGCGAAGTTGTGGATAAAGATGGCAATGTCATTGGCAAGGTCGAATTGATCCCTGCGGAAGGCGAAGCCGAGGCCGAGGAAGACGAGGGCCCACAACTGCCACCGCTTTCGATATTAGAAGGTTTGAAGTGCAATAAGGCTGGAAAGGTGGTTGATGCGGAGGGCAATCCTGTTGGTGAGCTAATTGAGGGAGACGCCAAGAAGATTTCCAAGATGGGCGCCACCTGTGATGCAGAAGGACAGTTCTGGGATGGAAAAGGCAAGGTCATTGGCCGGGCCCAAACCCTTCCCCAAGAAGAGCCAGAGGAGGAAGCACCATTTGCTGGTCTAGAGGGCTTGATCGTTGTTCCTGATGGATGGGTCGAAGACGAGAATCAGCACAAGGTTGGCATCCTGACCGAGGGCGATCCCAAGAAGCTTGTCGGCCGAGCTGTGGACGAGGATGGCGACGTCCTTGACAAGCGTGGCAATGTGGTCGGTCATGCTGACCGCTATGAAGAGCCCGAGGAGGAGGCTGAAGAGAAACCGGACCTCTCCGTCCTTAAAGGCTTGGCGGTCAACAAGCAGGGCAACGTCATTGGCCCCGAAGGTGTCCCAATTGCCCGACTGGTCGAGGGTAACGCCAAAGAGCTTGCTGGTCGGAAGTGCGACGAAGAAGGCCAGATTTGGAACGATTCCGGCAAGGTTATTGGCCGTTGTGAGCTCATTCCTGAAAACGAGCGTGAAGCTAAGCCGGAGGGTCCATTTGCTGGCCTTGAGGGATGTGTCGTAGTCAAAGACGGCTGGGTTGAGGACGAAGATGGCAATGTCGTCGGTGTTGTCGTTGAGGGCGACGCTAAGCGACTTGTTGGGCGCGCCGTCGATGAGGATGGAGACATCATTGACAAATACGGCAATGTCAAGGGCCACGCGGAGCCATACGAGGAGCCTGAGGAAGAGGTCGCTGATCTGTCTTCGCTGGAAGGCAAGGTTGTCAACAAGGCTGGCAATGTCGTTGACGAACACGGCACGATCTTCGGCCGTATCAAGGAGGGTAACCCCGAGGAGTTGGCTGGCAAGAAGGTTGACGGCCAAGGTCAAATATGGAACGACAACGGGAAAGTGATCGGTCAAGCCGAGCTCCTCCCTGGAGGTGGAACACAGAAGCCAGAAGGACCATTTGCCGGCTGGGAAAACCTAGTTGTTGCCAAGGATGGTATGGTTACAGACGCTGCAGGTCAGATCGTCGGCAAGCTCGACGATGAGTCGATGCCAAATGCTGAGAAGCTTCTGGGCCGCAAAGTCGACGAAGATGGCGAGATTCTTGACAAGGCTGGCAACAGCCTCGGCAAGGCGATTCGGTGGTCTCCAGAGGAGAAGGAGAGGCGTAAGAATCCCATGGCCGGCTTCAAAGTCAATAGAGATGGCGAAGTGCGTGATGACAATGGTGAACTCCTCGGCATGGTCACTGATGGTCATCTCCCGACTCTTGTTGGATGTGAAGTTGATGATAACGGTTATGTTATTGACAACGACGGCAACAAGATCGGTGAGTGTACATTAATGGAGAACCTACCTGAAGACCACGAAGGTCCCACGGAGGAAGAACTCCAAAAGGCACACGATGCAGACATCGCTATGAAGATGAACAGAATCGTACAAGATACCCTGGAGAAGATGCAGCCCATCTGCAAGAATATTACAGAGGTAAGCCCCAATATCTTCTCCCCCCTTCATTATTCATTTAGCTAACATCTCCCACAGCGTCTGGAAAAAGCAGACCGCACACCCAAAGAAGAACTCGACGAAGAAGAACTCGTCAAAGACGTCAAACCCATGATCGAAGAAGGCGGCCGCATCCTCCAAGAATGCAACGGCGCCCTCCGCGGCCTCGACCCCGACGGCTCCATCGCCGCAAACGCAAAAGCCCGCGCTCAATCCGGCGAAGCCACACCACAAGAACACCAACTCGCCAACTCCCTAAAAGAACTAACAGCGACGGTAGTAACAACCATCGAGAACGCCAAGAAGAAGATTGCAGACATGCCGCATGCCAAGAAAGAGCTGAATCCGCTATGGTACCTTCTCACAGAACCTCTCTTCCAAATCATCGCAGCCGTTGGCCTGTTGTTAAGCGGTGTCTTGGGTCTAGTAGGGAAGTTACTTAACGGCTTGGGTCTTGGTGGGTTAGTCAATGGCCTACTGGGCGGATTGGGCATTGACAAGTTGCTTGGTGGATTGGGCCTGGGGAGTATAGGCAAGAGTTTGGGACTGGGTGGTGGAAAGAAGAAGTAGGTGGCTACCTTAAAATGGAAGGCACTGATGGCATATTCGCATCCGTCATCAATTGGCATAAAAATTTGTGCTCGAAAAGATATCACATATCCGGGCCCGCATGGGGAGATGCGCCCGCGCGGTTGTCTCTTGTCTCTGCTCATCAAAAAAGGGTGTTGGTTGAGGGTGATTTAGTATATTTCAGCGTGTTTTCCTGTTCCTACTGTGTGTCATAATAGGTAGCTTTTGTGTACCATACTTTTCGTTAGGTGCGCAGTCAGTCAGGTGTATTAATCAAAACGTCATCTGTACTTTACTTTATTATGCCCGCTCGTGATCGATCGATCAATCAGTCCATACATGCATGTGATATGCTCGTTCAACGAACAAGATAGAAGATGATATGGTAGAATGTGGGAGTGTCTGAGACGGTCGTTTGTATCTTACTTATCTCTTTTGACCTTTTCGGACTCCGGAGTAGTGGAGGTTAATCACTTCCGAATTGGGAAATTGGTGAGGCCATCGAAGCTTTAATCCTTAGCAAACCAAACGCACTCTAGACATAAAAGCCAATTGAACAATTGCCATAATCATCCTGTCTCTGAATTTGGAGGTAACAGTGATATCTGTGAGTCTGAATATTACAGATAGATCACACTATGATACAACGATTTTTTCCCTCTGTAAGATAGAGAGAGAAGTGGCATGTCACATGTTGAATGGACATGGTTCTATAGATACTTTTTAACATATGCTTATCATCTCAATGCTGCTCATCTCTTCGTGCATGAAACTGTTACTCAAAAGTCCTCCCAACGCATTGTAAATTTGTTTTCACGCTTCTTTTCTCTAATCGCCTTTCTTTGCCACTCGTCCGTTCGCCACGGGTTTCTCCCCGGCCGAGCCATTCATGGCGCTTTTGCTTTTCTCCTGCGCTGCATTCTGCCCCGGAGCAGGTTTCTCCGTGATGGTGAGGCAATTGATACCTAGATAATTGCAGATGCTGTTGATGACCAAGAGCGCCCAGCGGAAATATGCCACGATTGCAAATACGAAATATGCCCGTAGATACCACAATTCTATAGAAGCGCTGACAGCTGGTAATCCAATCCGTGGGAGGTTGCCTAGGATGGCGCCCCCGATTAGGGGGATTAGCATGACGGTCCAGTATGGGAAGGGCTGGCGGGTTAGATGTGCTAATATGATCTTGGTGGTCATGCGGCCGAAGACGAAGGACATGGTAAGACAGAAGAGGACTAGTCTATTTTCACGCATCAGGGTCGAGTAGGGCGAATAGAGCCATGCGCCGATGGCCCCTGAGTAGACAAGTATTGGTGCCCATTCGAGGAATACGGGGGCTACCGGAAGACCTTGTTCGCGGCGAGCTTTGACGACATTGTATACACAGGCTGGCAGGTGAGCAATGAAGAATGTTAAGAGGATTATTGGGATCCACAAGTCGATCAGGGAGCTGTCACCGAGGATCTCTGGATAGCCGACAAGCTCTGTGATAGGGTGTGTCCATATCCCAGGTCCATAGTAGCCGGCCGCTATCATGAACATACAAGCTAGTATGAGTCCCTCTGTGAAGGATGTCAGTTCCTTACTAAGTTAGGTGAAAGGCAGTACCACCTGTAGGTCCGTTGAAATATCCTAGATATAGCGTGTGTGTATGATATGTTTCCCAAGTAGAGAAGAACATTGGCAAGCATGGCACCAGAGCTGTAAAGACGCCTTTTGGCGTGGGTCCCAGCCCCATAGCGGCCGTCTCGAATAAACTTGCCAGCGTGCAATTCAAAGAGTCAATGCCGTGACTGTTTGGCGCTTAGCGTTCTCTCAATTATCCCATGCACGGAGTAGGCGTACTCAAAGAGCTCGCCCAGGCCACTGGACTGCCCTGTCCTTCTCGCTTGCTTGCCATCGACATTGTCCATAGTAGAGTACCTGACGCATATCAAGTCAACTCTCGGCCACGATTTGTTCCAACCCTTCTTTTAGGCTCACATCCATACACCGAAAGCGAAGCTATAATATACCCATGACGGACCCTTAGACACGTTCAGTATTCTGACTTTTCTAAGTCTTGGTTTTACACGTCAAAGGAAGTTGGACATACTGGTCCAACAAGGTCTGGGATATATATCTCCAATATTATGACGTTGCCAAGGATGAAGAAAAATCCTAGGAGGGTCACCATATTTGGAGCGAGCCATAATGGCAAGATTTCGACAAAGGCGTTCCACTGTTGAAGCAGGGTTGGCAATCTCTCTGGATATCATATGGAAGGGTTCGCGTACGTAGTGTTTCAGGATATATTTCGAGATCAAGGACTTGTCAACGCTGGAATATTTGTAGGACTTGAGGTGTACGAGAGCATCTTCGGAGACACATTCGTGGGCAGCCGTGCCTGAACATCAAAGGTACGTTAGCATATGCTTGAAAATCCCATAGTAAATATGCAGGCATATTCAAAGATGGTGGCTAGTCCGGCGCACTTTGCTTCATATTCCCCTTTTCGTCAATGTGACCCGGAGTATCGTCGTTGTATAGAGGTAGGAGTGACATGGAAAGGGTTGTCAATGCTTTCACCGCATTTTGTATTCAGCCTACCATAAACACGCATCAATCAAGCAATGCATAAAGCGACATCTCGTTTACCAGGTTTAAAACTTCAATTGTTGAGGGAAGGGTTCGAAGATCAAGGTATTCTTAGCCGAAGTATTTCCGGCGCTCTTGGGCTAACGAGGCTAGGTATCTCAGGGTCTTTTGAACATCCCTCGTGGTCACCCAGGCGTACCAATTCCGGTTACGGTCATTACATTATCCCTCAATGATTGTATGGGAGGTACCTATCTTTGACGCTAGAGGTATGGATGTGATGTTGTTACCTATCTTGACTTTGACCGAATTAACGCTGATCATCACCGCCTGAAAGTCACGGCTAGCATGGTCAAGATTCTTTGATAGCGACTCAGATGGCGCGGTCAAAGCCCAGCCTATACTGACATGAAAGCTGGCGGATGCATCTACATGATTTGCAAGTTCCAGATGCGACAGGGAATCCATGGAAGAAGCCGAACTGGGTTTTTTCGAACCTCTTCGTGGCTTCTTCTGATCCTGCGGATGTGCGGCACGTGACGACTGCGAGTTAGTATACAGTGTTGGCTGACCGAACTTCTGGACAACGGTATTTGATATCCGTAGGAGCTCATTGAGTCCATCCTGAGGAGCTTGGCGCAGACGCATTACTAAGAACCAGCGGGTCTTTTCATTGTTCGCTGTCCAATCAAAGCCTGTCACTGACACTTCAAACCTGCAGTGATCATTAAGAACAGAGACATATTGGGCGGGACAAATGTGCAGACATACGGAAGCAAACCACAATCATTCATTCGACTAACTAAAGCGTCGACGAAATGCTGTCGTTGATCCGTTCGGAGAACTATCGGTCGTGAGAGACTAATATGGAGAGGCAGCTCAGCACCAAGATCGCTCTTCAGAAGACTATGCACTCTGGTGTCCTCCGAAGAGGCAATGTCATGTATGTTGGTGAGAAGTTCATTGATGAGGCTGGAGTGCTCTGTTGATGGATACCCTCATTGCCGTAAGCCGGGATGCTAATACAGCAAAAGACCACCTAATGGCCGAGAAAAATGATGAACTTACACTCTATATAAACATGGGTTGGCCAATGACCCTCGACATGGGGTGAGACCCTCTGGCGCCCACCGTGTAAGGAAGGATCATCCTGCCGGCTGACTCTAGCAGTTGACACGTACAGGTCATGGAAGCTATCTGGTAACGGCGGCAGATGGAACTGAGGGCTTGCGTCACGCTTTCTCTTAAGCAATTGGGGACCATTGCTTTGATTGCCGGTCTCTTCCGCGCCAGAAGCATCGGAGCTCTCACTGCTTGAGTAATCAACCAGAGGCATATCAGAGACGGTTGTTAGTGACAACTGAAAACCGTGGTTGATAGATTTACTGGACCCAAGCTACCTTAATCGGCCTTCTATTTACCGACGCATGACGTAAGCGTGTCAAAAAACGGGTCCACCGCGTGGCTTTCGCCTAGTCAAATTATAGAAAAGCACATCCATTCGTAGCCAGCAGTTGCACGCTCCATATCTATACTTATAGAAGTATGTCAATCACCTCTCAACATCGCCTTCACCTCCTTCCAGTACGATTAAGCGCAGCCAGTAAATCCTTATCAAACCAAGTACAAATTAATCATAATAACAACCGGTGAACATACATTACAATGGAAAGCTCCGAAGACAAACAATGGGTATGTGCTTTTAGCTTTATATAGAACATCCCTTGGCGAACGTCTTTGCTACGATACGTTTATCGTACTTATCATTCGCCAGGCATCCAAGTACCTCCTCGACCCCCTCAATGCCCCTCAACCTAGCGATGAGACAGGCCCTGGCACACACTATGGTTCCACATTCGCGCCTCAACCCACCGGCGGCTCTACGACTAGTTCAACGGCTGTACCAAGAAAAACGCCATCAACATCCGTGACATCAAGTGGCCCATCGACGGATCAGAAGCCAACTCCGTCAGCATCGACTCGCTCAAGCAATAATCCTTATCGTAAAGGCACCAGAAGCTCAGATGGCTATCCTACACCCCCACAATCTGCGAGCCCGCGCAAAGATCGGTTTTCCCATATTTCGGAGCCATTCCCTGATTTCGACGGCTCTTATGCGTCGAAACGCCAAAGTGTAGACCAGGCATCTACCCAAATTCCCACTTCCACTGGAGGTCAAGCTTCCACCACCACTGGCAACAATCGTCGCCGTACCAGCTCTCTCAACCAACGCTATCCCGGCGATCAAACCCATCGCCCACTCGATATGTTAATGGAAGATAATAAGAAGGCTAATCGGGCACCTCACTTGCGAAAGAAACATCTAGTCGGGGCAGACGCCATTGACCGGCTTGACAACCTGATTGCGCCATATCACCACGAAGGTCCATATGATGCTACTTTACTCGCTCGCAACACTTCATACACAAACAGTCCGGTTGAAGCCGTCAGCACGACCAACGAAGAAGCTTTGAAAGCCACGCCTAGAGAAATGATAAAAGATAGCGTAGAGAAACACCACCCACTAGACGGCACAGCAACGGTTCCTCCCGGCATGACAGACCGGTACGGAAACACCTATAATTACCAAGAAGGCACAGACATGATGATCGAGGGCAACCCTGAAGGCGGAGCCTACAAGCGGTGGCCCGGCGTGGTACGTTGCCCCTACACAACCCCCCCAGCCCCTTGCCAGCTAAACAGAACTAACAAACCTCCCCAGAAATACCTCCCCGAAGACCTCAAAGGCAAAGGCGAGCCCTCCTACTCCCTCGAAAAAGCCCTCAAAGAACACAAAGCCCACACCCGCAACGTTTCCGAAGGAAACAACAACGGCGAGAATGGCATTGAAATGGTAACGCCAGCGGCACAGAGACGGCCGCTGAGTGATGGGCAGAGTTATGCGGATTGGCAGGGGCATGTGAGGAGGAGTTCTTCGGGGGCGGGGAAGTTGAGGAAGCGGTTTGGGAGTATGAAGGTCAAGGGACGGAAGGATTGATTTAGGATTCGGGGGGAGTGGAATATATGCAGTTGGAAATAGGAGGGGGGGGAAAGCTTGTGGCGAACACTGCTGCTGGTTTTCTTTTTGAAGGTAGGGCGAATGATTGCCTCCAGATCGCAGTGTTTTCATAACGGCCGGCTACAAAGATGTATAGATTAGGCTGGTGTTTCATACTCGTTTCGTATGAATATATGCTGTCAGAAAATAGAGCAAAAATAAGGTAATTTCCTAAGCAGATGCATCAAATCCCAATATTGATCTCAAAAATGGTGGTTTAATCCGTTCATTGGCGTAGCCACCTTATTACTGGACTAGAGCGACTATCCATGTACACCAATAACGCCGCCCTCAAAAGGATTTACAATATTCTACACCCCCTCCATCCCGTAAAGGTCCCGAGACCCTACTTCTGCGCCCTTGGCCCCGCAACCCCCGCCCCAATGACACTCGGTAGCTCCTCATTCCCCACACTCATCAACAAGCCCACCCCCCAACTAACCGCTCCCACAAGTGCAATCGTCAGCCCCGCCAGCAAGAAGAACGGCACACTAACATCCTTCTTCTGACACGCCGCTCCGCCCCAGTATACCGTCTTTACCTTCCCCTCATCGTCTGTGAGCACTGTTTTCGAGCATCGGCATGCATAGCAGACGTCATCTATGCCGGTTGATTTCTGGTAAACGTCGCCGTGGCCGGAGCAGTTGTTTGTTCTGGCGACGGCGGTTTCGGGGCTGGAATAGCAGACGGGCAGGACGCCGTGGGGGAGGGGGGAGGGTGAGGTTTGAAGGATGTCGGGGGCGGAGGGTTGGTGGATAGATGGGGTGGATGGGGAGGAGAGGGGTTCTTCGGGTTGTTGTTGGCGCGCGGAGAGGGGATTGATGTAGGTACCGTATGGTGAGGTGGTGCTGCGCCTGGAGGATCGAGAGGTGGGAGGCATGATAACGATGGTGCTTGAGACGTAATTCTTGGGTTGGTGGAAATGGTTGATGAAGGTCTTGAGGTCAGCGAGGGCGGCGGTGTAGAGTTCGCCATCTTTGGGGGTCAGGCCCTACTTCCTTTAGATTCATCTGATAGACGACTATGATAAGGGTCAGTTAGTCTTACCTCGAGTGAGGATACATGGAGGACGGTGGTATGCCCCGCCACCTCCGAACCAAATGCTTCAAAGGCGTCCTTGAAGATGGTTAACGGGGCCTTCGCCAAAGCTCCGCTTGCATGATCAACTAGCCACTGATGCCATTGTCCGCAGCTATGGCTCTCCTAAGGTCGTCATCAGCATGATTATCCCACCCAGATTATCAATAGAGCGTACCACACGTGAACTACTAAGTCCACCTTGCAGTGTAGAGGATGATGGAATCCGGAAATGACAGAGGTTGTATTCCTTGGCTCTGCTGTGCTGATCTTGTTCTAGCAAGTCTTGAACCAGTTCCGCATTTTGGGAGCTTGATGGATGAGAGTCTATGGTCACAGCTGGGCGTATTGAATGGTCGAAAACATCTAGAAGTGGCTCGTCAGCATCCGCTTCCGCTTAGCTTCCTGGAGCCTCAGTATAAACCTTCTGGTTTCGTTACTCCCTCGACAACGAGTAGGAGTCTGTCATTGCTTCGGGTATGTTCCTCGTGGGTGAAAAGCTGCTGTTGCTTCCCTCCATATGTATTCAAGATGTCTAGGGTCGATTCATCAGCACCTTCGAGGCTGTGGTACTGAGATAACCCTAATCGCTGGGCGAAGAGCAACCTGGCTGTGTTGGGAGATATCGAAGGCGTCTCTGCGGTCGATGCAAGAGGTACATCAGAAGTATAGATGAAGGCTTCCGCAGCTACAGAACATGCCTCCAGAGCACTGCTTAGCCAAAGGAGGCCTAACAGCAATTTCATTGTGGATGATCAATGCAAGAAAGTAATCACTTCTCACTCGAGTATGATGAGGTTGATAGAGAAGGCGCATATAATGCGGACAGGCTAAAGACATCTCTTGGCAGTCGGATTTGTGATGGCGAGGGGGCGTTCTGTACAAGGCAGCGACTGAGAATTTGGCGTCACTACAACCTGACGTCCCAAGCCAGCCGACTCCGACTATCATCTATTACTCTTTATCCCTGTATCTGATACATGGAACTCTAGAATTTATCGCTGAACGCTCCATTTGCGCGGTCAACATTCAGGCTTGCGGGGCTTGACCCAAGGCTACGCTCATGTCCCGATCCCTTCGAACCTTTTCTGTCCTCAGCCGGCCATGTCACCGCGCTCGGCCTTTTATTCGTTCTCGTCACTCGCTCTTGAAACAAAACGGAGACATTAGGATACAGCCGGTGCGAGTTGTGCACGACCGCAGAAGGTATGCCCCAATGCCCACTATGAGGTCCTCACAGTATTATGGTCTCACGATTTCCACAGTCGCTTACGAAGAGCTGCCTTTGGAATCGCCCTCGTGTTGTCGATATCCCCATATCTATGGTCGTATCTTTCGGGCTTGGTGGAGGATGAGGATGTGGATACCAACAAGGCCACGAATGAGTCAAAGACACACACAGCGGAAGACGATCAGGCAGATGAAGCTGAGGCTGAAATCGGGATACCCGAGACCATGCCCGAAGATGCAATTTTCATACCGCTCGGGTTAGCTCGCCAACGGCCGGAAACATACTACAAGGCAACCGATCCAGAGTGGCAAAGTTTTATAGAATATAGGAAGGATCGGGACAGAGAACTGGCGATCAAAAGTACGTTGGGTCTCCTTCCTTCCATGAAGGCCGAATGTTTAACTGTCTTTTAGATGAACTGGCCGCATTGGTCACCGGCTACTTTGCTAGCATGAAGCCAATACAAGTACATTTGGGGACGCCTATGAAGTTCCAAAATTGGTGGTTTGATGTCCTGATCCCATCTGGTCCGCCGCCAGAGTATGAACGATCTGGGTATATGATCTACTCCTGTTCCTAATTGGAACGGCTTACTAACTGGACGTCAGCATTGAGATCACTGATGACTACGTCGCGTGGACAACTCGACCGGTCTCGGCCCTACAAATAGCTCGTTTGCAGTCAGCATTATATCCTTTACCGATGGTAAAATCGTTCTGGGCGAGTTACAGTACCTACTGGTCGCTGCAAATTGCCAGGCTCAAACAACTCCTGAATGTTGATCCATCAGAAAATTCAAAGCCAGAACTACCACCCGGAATGGTAACGCTAGATCAGGTCACTGAGGATGGTGCTAAGAAGGAGTCTCAATCTCATGCAAAACTGGATAAGATGTCGGACCCTAAGTCTTCCGACGTGAGCAGTGAAAAGGCATCTTCGAGGCCAGCACTGTCCGATACCTCAAAAATCTTGAGCTCCGTGCCAGGTATACCTCAAGTCGGAGGCGACCTTGGTTCTGCTGTGCAAGAATTTAAGAAGACATTAGCAAAGAATTGGCAGCCACCTCACGCCTTTGGAGAGCGAGGGACGTTCTTGGTTACGGGCCTCGTGAGAATAGAAGGACCTAAGGCCTACTGTGTCGTGGACATCAAGGCTGCATACCACCCCCGCGAGAGAAGGTATACGCAAATAGCTGGCGGGGTCAAATATCTGATACCGAAGCGACAGGGGCCAGTACGGCAGCCTCCTCAGGTTAAAAATTGATGGTTACAATAAAATGCCAATTATGGGCTTCTTTGATTGCAGTCAGACAATTTCATGGTCCGAACGCGCATATGATGCATAGCAACGGTGTTAAGGGCTTTGTACACCGCGACGTAGGTGTCGGGTGGGGTCAGCACTGATGGACGATTTCGGTTTTAAGTCTTAGCACAAGCAATCAACTTATCTCTTTGGGCGATTCTATTATTCGGATGGCGGTGAAGGAGAAGCAAGGTGAATCCTCTCTTTCAGCGACTTGATACCCCAGACACGTGATAGATTTTGGAAACGCGCTGCATGAATACATGCATACACTGATCACAAACTTCTGCCAGCATTTCTGTATCTTCAATGCCCGAGAGACTTGCAGAAGATCAACGTGATTGATCTTTGCACTAGATCGCTCCGGCATTTCGATAACGGCTTCATATCCAGACCGCAACCATTGGCGGACTATCAGGCTGTAAAAGGGTTGCTATCCCAAATTTAGAAGCCGGCAAAGATGACATATCTCTGGATGTGTCTCTTATTCACGGAATTGGAAGTATTTAGCAGTAATGATAATGAAAATGCATTGCCATCGGACAGCTATATGTTTTGGCAGCCAGTCTAACCCCCTTGCCACAGAGCCATTACTGTGACAAGCGACACAACACCCGTCAATAAATGTACATGTATTATGGACGCCTCTCTTCCACGTGTTCTTCTCCCGAGTAATCTATCCTGAAGTATGTATTCGCAGATCTGAGCCTACCAATCCTCCTCTTCATCTCTCTTACCCTGCATGCTCATTTGCCTAGCTCTTAATGCCTCAGCTAGACCACCCGCCAGACTTGGTGTTCTGCTTTCTCCCTTCCCGTCAAAGCTGCTGTTCGGTGTATCCCTTCCGCTGCCACCGCTGCTCGTCCCCATGCTGACGGCACTATCCCTAGGTGCTGGCGGTGGTAAAGGCTTCCTACCACCGCCCGGCCGTTTTGGCGGGGCGGGAGGTGTAGGTTTTGCTTTTACGGCTGCAGGGCGAGTGCCATTGACGCCGTTGGTTGTGGCTGAGGCTGGTGGAGGGGGTACGGTGCGGACAGTTGGGGCGGGAGGAGCGGGAGGCGCTGTAGGCTTGGGTGCTTCTTCGACTAGGTAAGCTGAAGGTGCCCAAGCTTGAGCCGAACCATCCAGTTTCTTCACGAGCCACCAACCTTGAAAAGAATCAGTCAACGGTAATAGTAGCGTATATTAGCACTGGGGTGAACATACCATTGCCTTCTTTCCGCAGAACCTCAATGATCTCATCCTTCTCCAGGCTGAGCTCGATCTCACTCTGGCCGGCAAAGGCGTAGAGAGCTTTGTATGTGTCTTTTTTCGCGGCTGGAGGGGCGGCAGGCGGTGGAGGTGGTGGAGCTCGATTAATGGAAGATGCTGAATCTGTACGACCGTGATTGGTGCCGTTGATTGCAGCTAATGGTTGGGGTATGGGTCTCGACTGAGAGTCGGCGGGTTGAGGTACTGGGCGTGAGGTGGTTTGCTTGGGTTGTGAAGGTTGTGAAGGCATAGGCTGGGGGACTGGTCGTGATGCTGCGGGGTGGGATGCAAGCTTCGACGGCCCACCTCCAGGGCCTCCGGGACGTAATAGTTTGCCTTGTGTAATGGGCTTTCCAGCTTTAGGTTTGCCCTTTGGTGTTGGCCTTGAGATTGAATTTGGAGGTTCGCCTGGCCCTGTGTGGATGGTTCCACTCTTATACATGTCATCTCTAGCGATTGCCGGGTCTTTAATAACCTTGACTACCGATGGCTTTCCAGGCTTTTTGTTGTACTCGATACTATATTCTATTAGCGGAGTAGATATGCAACAAGCCATGACTTACGAATCAGCTATTTTGAGGTTTAGGCCCCCTCCAGGCATAGCTCTCTTAAGATGGGTGAAGAATTCCGTCTTGAAAACGCAATTAATGAGTGGGTCTGGCTCTTGTGGCGAGCTCACGCCCAACGAAAACCAATCATCCTTTAGTGTGGATGTGCCCACGAACTTGATTGCACCCAATGGTATGGTTCTCTCCGACGAAATAGAGAGCTGCCGATTTACCATAGCAGACACGACGATGTAAACACTTTTGTTTGTCTTCAACACCGTGAGCGCGGAAAGCCAGAAGAGGGACAAGGAGACTTACAAGGACCAATATTCGAGGACTTGGTTTACTAGACCTCCCAAACTTCGTAACCAGCAACTCGCAACGACATGAGAATAGTACGCTTTCGTAGCCTTTCCTCCAAAATTAGCGTCCGAACAGTCAATGTTTGAGATCATACTGACCACTGAGATTGATAGAATTTCGTATGATATCACCAAAGCCACCCTTGTTCCCAACGCCGAGGTAATCGCCCAGATATCTTCTCGAGCCGATCAAGCTATATCTCCGTCTCTCCTTGCGACCTTGAAGGACTTGATGTCCATAATCTCTGAGTTGTTGGTATTCTCCACCACCGGAGATCTTTCGCCAGAATCTTTGAATCCGAATAGCACATTCGATGCGGTATCGTAAGTAGTTCCGCCATGCTCTCTGAATTCTTATTGCCATGTTGTGCCAGTACCGATCCCTCATATGCTCCAAGGCAAATAGAGTTTCCGGTGTTTTGATGAAAGCTTTAGTGACACCCATCTGATACTCTTCAGGTGGTATGCTTGTATCTTTCAAGATCTGCTTTGTGCCTGACAGAGCATCACCTGTCCATGTATAGTCACCGGCATAGGAAGTTTTGGGTGAGAGGAGATAAAATCGTTCAACGAATTTATCAAATGTTTGGCGATAAGCAAAACCAGCTCTTCGTATTCGGACGTTCTCTTGGAGACCGAGATACTTAATCTGATGCATGACGTTGCCAGTGTTGTATTCCGTGGGCGACTTATTGTCATTGGGCTTGATCGTTCGTATATATGATGGTGAAGCCTTCATCAGCGTGGCCACAAGGTCGTTTGCGGAAGCCTTTATCTTGTCACCTGCAGTAGGCGGCCGGCGTTTATCATCTTGGTTAACTTCGTGAGGAAACAGAGCATGCACAAAATTGTTACCGCTCTCGCCAACAAGATTGAGCAGGTCCTTCAAAAGCTGGTCCTTATTCTTGTCCGTCATACCCTCGATAGCATAGCTCACATCCCCAGCATAATGCTTAATGACAAATTGCCCTTGCCTTGGCTGAAAGTGTGGATTTGACGACAACGCGTTCAGCCTCTGGACAAAGGTCTGATCAGCAGCACCGGAATCTGCATGAGCTGTGGCACAAGCATCGTTCAATGCCGCAAACACGCCCGGTGGTCGTCTGTCCTCTATCAGCTCGCAGACAATTTTGTTATCAAAGTAGTTGATGGGGGTCCATTGAATCTTTTCCCTGGCATACTCTTCTTGTTCGGTCTTTAAAGTAAGCTGGATGAAGATTTGTTGGAGCTTCTCGTTGACGTAATTAATGCAGAGCTGTTCAAAGCTGTTTTTGTCAAAGATTTCAAACCCGTAGATGTCAAGGATACCAACAGAATTTGCTATCGATCCTCGAGCCTTGAGCGATGCATTGACTCTTTCCACGATCCAGTCGAAGAGGTTGAAATAGATTGCCTTTGCCAAGGCATCACGCACCGCTGTGGCTTGCGTTGGATTCAAGGGAACTTCGTAGACAGACCCTCGGCGCCCGCCTCGACTAGTCTCGACAACTCGCAATGTCAAGGCCTTATTGACATGGGGGGAGTCGACTTCCAGCAAATATGCAACAAAGTCTACCACAGATTGGTCGGTGATCATTGCGTTTCCACTATCATCCTCTCGAAAAGTGACATTGCCTAACCACAAGATTGTGGCTAACATTCGAAAAATATTATCTTGCTCGCCTTGCGACAGACCAATAACCTTCATAGCGTTAAGCGTATCCTTAAAGTCTGCGGTATCGTCTATACCCTGCACATCAAAGCATTTCGATCGGCTCGTATATAGGTATGATTGCGGCTGTTGCACGCCGAATATTTCTACTCCAAGATCAGTAATCGGAGGTATTTGGGATTTCATTCCACTTACCTCTGTGGTTTGAAGATGCAGCCTTCGTGAACTGATAGAAAATATGAAAGTTTCGTTCATTCGTGATCTGTCCCACAACCCGTGATTTCTCTAATAGATAATTCGTGATGTTCGCCCCGACAGGCTCCCCTTGAGCGTTGAATTGCAGCTCCAAATATTTCCCAAACCGAGATGAGTTGTTGTTCCTCAAAGTCTTTGCATTTCCAAATGATTCTAGTAGAGGGTTTGTAGCTAGCACCATATCTTTGATTTGCTGGATCGAAGAATCGGTCCCTCCGGATACGTTTGCAATATACTGCATTATCCGTTTCGCTGCCTCTGTCTTCCCAGCACCCGACTCTCCAGAGATGATTACGCACTGGTTATCTTTATAGGCATTCATATTGTAGTAAGCTGATTCGGCGACTGCAAACACATGAGGAGGGACCTCAAGACGATTTTTCCCTCTGTACGAGTCCAATACCGAGTCGGTGTAGATCCCCACTGCTCAGCGTTAGCATTACTCAATTATCTAGCCGTGATTGAAGACTCACAGTCACGAAATGGGTTGACAGAGACCAAAACATGGCCAATGTATGTCTGTCCTCCCTATCAGCATTCTCTTCTGTCCCTGCTTTCAGTCCAATGCTGGCCCAACATACGTAGATCTCCGCATTTTCAAATCGCTTCTTCAAGTTGTCATTGATGGCTTCGTTCGATATCTTACTGATCAGGGTGAGATCCGAGACTCCAACTTCCTTCTTCTTGGTGCTCTCAAAAACGGCCTTCCTGACCTGGGGTTTCCCCCCTCCGCTACTTGCCGCTTGAGCATTGTTGGAGTCTTTCTTGCGGCCAGCGCGCTTTGTGACTGCCTGTTAAAGTATGCCATCAGCGTATATCCTCATGCAAAAGGCAGTCCCTGAGATGTCGCATACCATTGTAGGCTTCTGGGGTGTTACCAATCAACCCTTGCGCCTTGTAGAGGATTGGTCTGGCTGGAAGGAGTTGATACAGCTAGGACAGGTGCATTGGAATCGAAATTGGGATCATAGTCTCCCTGGTAATTACGAGCTCTTCCACTTTATTATGTAGGCTTGTCATGGACTTTCTCAATTTTGTATGACGTTCTTGGCGGTTTCGGAGGCGGCCCTGCCGCTCTCAACAAAGCATTCGCTTCGACCGGCGTCCTGAACGTAATCCACGACTCCGCCACAGGCAACAAGATTGGTGACTGGTGGCAATTGGTTGCCATAGCACAGAAAACCGCTCTGCAGAACTACGATGTTGCGTAAGCCTCCGTCCACCAGCGAATGATGCCTGGCGAAGGCTTCGGCCCAGCACAACCTAACGAGAAGCCTGTACGCGCTGAGGAGGTATTGACTTTCATTGACTTTCATCCTCGAAGAAGTGTTTATTATTACATCTAGGTTTAATTTATCTATATATAATGTTGACCAGCACCAGAGCAGTGTTCGTATGTATTAATATTCAGTGGCCCAGGAAAACCTCCCCAAATCATTATTATTTCTCTTCATCAACATGAGGATTCTCGTACTGAAACCCTTGTTCCGTCTCCAACGCACGATTTATGTCCAGACCTTCGATGAAGAAAGTGGATAGCAAGGCCACAAATGCTAATCCACACATCACAGCCCATACTATCTTCAGGGAATCCGCGTAGCTCTGGATGAGTTGATCCTTTACTATCCCTTCTTGCATTGACTTGATGATTTGTACCAAGCTTGAAGCATCTGCCGAATACTCGCTGGCCCTGGATGCAAGCAAGGGGTAAGCAGCAAGCTTCACCTTCATCTGGTTTTGGAAAATTGTTCCACCTATAGCAACGCCAATTGCTTGGCCGAAAGCGCGGAAAAAAGCGAACATAGCAACTGCGAAGGCCAAATCCTTGTTGGTGGAAGCTGCTTGGATTGCAAAAGCCATCGAGGGGAACAGTAGACCCATGCCGATACCGCTGACGAGGTTGAGGAATATCCATGCAACGGTAGATGTGTGCACGTCAAGGAGGTAGAGCAAGCCAACGCCAAGCGTGGTGATGATCCACCCAGACCAGATGGCCCACCGGTAATATCCGAGCTTGGTGATGGCAATGCCAGTCACTACAGCCACTGGTGCGACTGTGAAGGTCTGAGGAAAGAGACTCACGCCAGAGAGTATAGGAGTCTCGCCCTTGACAGCCTCGTAGTATAGAGGCAGGTAATACAATATGGACCAAAGGATCACGCCGTGGATCGTAGTTTCGAAATAGCTTGCGGCTGCAGTCCGGGTTTTGAAGACGTCAAGTCTGATCAAAGGTTCTTCGGCGACATATTCCTCGAAGATGACGAACAGGATTAAGCCAGCAACACCGACGAGGAGCGGTACTAATGTGCGCCAGGAGTCCCATGCATAAGATACACCTCCCTTGCATACCGTCAGCAAGTCCGAAAGCCTGAAAATGATTTTACTTACCCAAGTGACAGGTATCAAGAAGCTCGTTGTGGATCCTATGAAGAGCACTGATCCAATCCAGTCAACCCTTCGTAGCTTCTCGGAAAACTTGCTCGCCTTAAAGGCTAGCTTCAGTGTCAGTGGGACTGCAATGAAGGCGATCCCGATAAAGGGCAGATTGAGATAAAAGATCCACCGCTGCAACACCTGTTAGACTGTTACTGAACCAAACGTTTATCAACTTGGTGACATACCCAGGTAACTTTCTGCGCAAAGGCGCCGCCAACTATCGGTCCAGAAACCGAGCCAATACTCCACATTCCGCTAATGATGCCGAACCACTGTCCTCTCAAACGCAAAGGTACCAAATCCGTGACTAGGATTTCAGTCAAGGCAATCAATCCGCCCCCACCGATACCTTGGAACGATCTGCCAACGAGGAGCGTACCAAAGTCGTTGGCTAGAGCAGCAACCAGAGCACCGATTAGAAAGAAGATCAGGCCCACAATCACCATTGGCTTGCGGCCAAATATGTGCGAGAACGAGGCGAAGCTCGGCTGGAAGATTGTAGAGCACAGGAGAAAAGACGTCCCGGACCAAAACGCTTCGATTGCCGTGCCTCTGAGCCTCTGTGCAATAATCTGGGGAGCTCAGTCAATAATATGGCTCTCGCCTTTGTAAGAGGGGAAGACGAGGCTCACTGGTAGAGCAACGGAGAGACTCGTGCCATCCAATGCGACCATCAGGGTGATTACGGACAGCGTAGCGAACACCACGTACAGTCTCGGAGTTGCTTTGAATCCCTCTAACGGAACGCCAGCAGACTTGACCTGATGTAAGGAAGGCGCCGCTGATGAGCCATTCTGATTCTCATGTTCATTTGTTGTTGATACTCGTGAAGCAGCAACGCTTGCAGCGCCGCCATCTCTGGCCTTGGACTCTATTCCAGAACTATGTGATGGTAATGAGATGGATGACTCGCTGTGTGCTTGATCCTTACTTGTCGCTGATACGCGTGGAGTAGCAACGGTTTCAGAACTGTCATCTGCGGTCTTGGACTCCATTGCAAAATCGTCTATGGTCAAAAAGGCCTTTGTTAAAGGGGTATCAAGTATGTACTATAGGTTAAGGGATGAACAATTTCGTGACCTCAGAACATTAATAGCTCTGGCACATATGACACTCCCGGATGACAAGTTGTCGGAAAAGCCATCGATATAATATACTTGTAATGTAAGATAATTTTCCGTATACCTCACATACCTCGCATATCGAAGGCCTCCTAGCGCGTAGATTTGTCCCGTCGGTCGGGCCAGAGTTACCCCGACGTCCCCAGGCACCCACCAAATAGAGCGCCTTATCTTAATAATCAGAATCCTATGCTTTGTTTCATTCCACAGCAAGGGAGAATATTACTCCGGCTAGGTAGGCTGACTAGCTAGATTCGTTGTTTGGTGACGCAGGGAACAAAAATATTGGCACCCCCTGGAAGGACCCATTTGTAGTAGTCTAGGGGGGCGCCAAGACGACTTCCTGTATATGTGGTGATTCTCACTCAGATGCAGTAAGCAAAGCGCGAAGGTATCTCTCTAAGTAACGATTAGCAGATTCCGAAAGGCTAGAATGCGTGAGAAACATGTAAGAAGTGCAGGTATCCCATCAGCATCGCCAAGGGACTGAGAGTGCTTCTGGGGGAGCTCCCAATGCCACCAGAAATGCAAGTCATCTACTGCGCGCTGGCTATTCAGCAGACCATAACAGCAGAGCTTATAAGGGCACATGGCACACATGAGAGGGTCTGATACATGAGGTTTGCTGACGTAGACGGAGCATAGGTCTTTCATAGAGAGACAAGCAACGACAATTTGCTGCTTCAGACAACAATTTCGGAAACCAACCCTGATGACCTGAATGGGCCCACAGCCTCTACTACGAATTGAGCTCGACTTACTCCTTGTCTACCTCCACGCATGATCTGAGAGATGGACGTAAGTTACCCCTAAGGTCGAATGCACATTCCTGGGATAAAGTCTCACCCCAGAGTTGCGCTTTTGCCTGGTGAATTTTGATTTCGCTTACTAAGCCTGATCAGAAGACAACCACCATGCCATGTACCGCAGTCCATGGCGATGAATACAAAAGACGGAGATGTTGTTATCGACAGTCAAAAGCAGTGCTGAAGCCGCTAGCTCACCGCATGCGCTGCTAGCGCCAACAAGATAGGACAGCTGCTGCCTAGTTGATCCTTCTGACTGTTGTGACTGTTATAACTGCAGCAATTCCTGAACAAGCATTTCTACTTCTCACAACACTTCCCGTGAGAACTTTAGAAATAGTCGCCTTGCAGTCCCATACCTAGTGCGGCCGTATAAATAACAAAACACCTCGATGGAATTGCGACCGAGTCATCATCAATCTCTTCAGGAGAATACAGCAGACATAATGCATACCTGTCGTACCCTCGACGGGTCGATCGAAGATATGTTGGATCCGAGCTTCCGTACCGTCAACTTCGACGATTCGCCCCATGTCGTCGTCGTCAGCAAACACCTGCGATACGCATGGCCTGCCCTTCCCAGTGAAGAGACAAGCTCGGATGGAGTTAAGCAGTTCATGAAAACGAATCATGAACGTTCCAAGGAAGACCGTGAGCGAGTACCCCGAAACCCCGACCTCGAAAGCCCGCATACCCCCTGGCGCGACAGCATCTACCATATGTGGAACCATGTTTTCTACGACGTAACGAACTTCCTTGCGGAAAGTGAATCACACTGTGGGCCATTTCCATCCGCCCTCACATGATACTTTTGCTTTGAAGTATTCGAGGTCCCAGGACGAGACGCCTGATGTGGTGTGCAAGACCTGGGACGCGAACGTACTGCTGATACCAGCATAACGGGCTACCGGAGTATCAATTCGAGCAACGGCACAGCAGTCGACTGACGATCCTACGTCCGAGAAGGTGCTTGGAACGTTCAACGACTCGAACCCCACGGAAATATAGTATGTCAGGAGTGGCCTGGAGGTTAAGTTTTCTGTTGAAGCGAAATTTGAGAAAGATCATCAAGGTCTTGCGGCGGTGATGGTGTGTGGTATCTTGTGCACTGATACTCATGAGACTGAACAACAGGAAGAGAATACGGAACCCGCAATTCAAAATTAGATATCCGCAGGCACTATGATCTCGAAGAGGATTGAGAGTACTGGATATGACGAATTTCATTATACTTTGGTAGAGGCCTCAAAAGCATCGTATTGCAGAAATAGAACTGCCTTTTCTTCTGCACCGATTATCATAAGCAACCCTAACATCGTACGCGAGCTAATTAGAGATATAGTAGAGAGCACAGCCTCTAGATCAACACAACGTGACCTTTTTAAGTTGTGTAAGCTGATGGGCGGGGCGTTTTGCCACGAGCCAGACAGTCCATCTGAAGTGTTCATATCTTGCCAGAATCTTATCCGTAGAATCAAGACAGTGAAAGGATGGAGCACAAGTCATACACAAAGAATCGGGCCCTCCACATTTGCTGCTCTACGTGTTCCTCAGTAAAATCATAGCGGAGTTGACATCGTCGAATAAATGTTTGTTGGAGCCTTACAAGGAATCAATATGATCGACCTTGGACGTATGCATACTCCCAGAAGCCACCCATGGCGTCGATGAGCTCTTGTTGCGCCATTCTTACTGCCCGACGTACTTCAGATGCCGAATACCCGGCGACATGGTCCCCCTGCAAGCCTAATCTTTGGAAGATCCCCTGATGATTTAACAGATCCACTCGGCAAAGCCAAGCTATCATCATCTAGCCCTCTCCTGGCGGCTTTTTCTTGGCCATCCTCTCCCACACGTGCCTCTTCTCCTCCAATCCAACATCCGGCCCAACATGTCCCTCTCTCCAGCAGCCCCAGCAGTATAAATCACCGTCACAGCCAGAACACTTCACGCTCGCATTGGCACAACAGATGATACACCAAGAATCGATTTCTTCATCGGTGAATCCCTGGGGCTTAGGCTTGGAGCTGACCTTCCGTGAAGAGAGAGTGGTGGTTGGTGTAGATGGTAGGTTGAGGACCTGAAGCGGTGTTTCTGGTGTGGATGGAAAGACGAGAGATGCGAAGGAGTCCAGGGGTGGCGAGGGGAGGATTGGCGGTTCACTATCACGCTGCTGAGAGGGGCCGCTTGGGCCAGGCTCCTGTAATTTTTCTAACTCCAGTTCATCTAGAATGCGCCGTAGAGACGCGTCGGCTTCAGCGTCTTCATCCTGCTCTTGTTTAGGCGGTTCTGTTGGGGGAACCAGTGTTTCTCCCGTAATACTAGCAGAGCTATGGTACTCGGACTCTTGCTTTAGTGTCTCTTCCCTAGGCAGAGCATGCTTGGCCTCTGTAAGAAGATCGTCCGCATCCTTAAGGTCTGTGGAGTCTACAGTCCACTGATCCTTCGGACCTAGCTCGGCGAGGAGCTCCTCGATTGTAGGAGAGGGCGGACCCACCCCATCATTAGGTGCACTGTCTTCAGATAATTGCTCTAGAGTGCTTGCGGCATTCTGACCATGAATCCTCTGGAAGCGTGCGATTAGATCATCGGGAGTCCTATCAGCTTCCGAGGTTGGTATTGTAACGGACGGTGTGTTGGACGTCCCAAAGGATATATTGGACTTTTTGAGTTTATTGAGTCTTGCAAGCAAAGCATTATCATGGGCAAATGGCTCATCGTCCATTTCTGTCCATCCTTAGGAAATTGTAAGCCAGCACAGTGATATTAGGGATTTCGGCAAAGGGTCACCAACATACATATTACCTTAATTTCAGGCTGCTGTCTTGACACTGCTACGACATTATAGCTTTGTAAGGAGTAATCTTGGAAAAAGTTTTATTATTCTATTATTTATTCCTCGCATCATGATAATATATCTAGTAAAATCACGAAGGAGGAGTTATAGAGAAAAGGGTTAGTTTCCTCATGCTCGATTACGCGAATGGCATTCTACAAGGCTGCCGAGCCATTGGGGCTTATCCATTCAAAGACTTAATGTACCCTGGTAGTTCAAGCGTTATCGGAAGTACTCAAACCGTTTCTACATACCATATAATTTGGTTGCACAATTTGAAGGCAAGGACCGACGCCAATCAGTGAACGCCTTAATTATGTACATACTACTGGCCACCGTTCATGAAGCAACCATATCCCAAATGTGAAAGGGCATTTAGTCCTCCTCATTGTCGACCAACCTTGGGCCCTCCTCCGAATCCCCTGTTCTCTTCTTCGCTCTTCCAGTAATGTCTTGCCAAGTTGCTCCGAATCTTCTACCAGTGCTCGCTAATAGCCCTTCTTCTTCCTCTTCTTCCGCATCCTGGTCAAGTTGATACTCATCCAGCTTGGGTGTCCGGACAAGTGAAGTTATGAATAAAATCAAGTAGACAGCTATGGATCCGTTAGTCTTGGCTATGAAAGGAGTTGAAAGTCATACCAAGGAATGCTATCTGAGCCCAGAAATCAACAGCACCAAAGAAGGAGAAGTTGATGGTGATGCTATCGAGAAACGTGCTGCCTACACTGGCCGTACAAACATTCGTCGCCGCCTGAGAATCAGAAGTCTCGGAGCAAGGCTTGATTGCTCTGGTATGGTTCGTGCAGTCAGGCTGGTCGTCTGGATGTCGAAGCGGTCGATCGCAGAATGTTTGCGGACCAAAATGAGCGTACTGTGGCGCAACAATCATAGCCATCGAATAGTTGATTGCGAAAGCCATCAAAGTCAGCATGACCGTGGCCATCAGAAGAGCCTGTGGCGAGGTATGACTTTTTCGGATCTGGAAGATCTTGAGCCATAAAAAGCGAATGCCAATGGTAGCGATGCCAACAACCGAGCTAGAAAAGAAGAATAGAACGAGAAGCAGGAAGATGACATAGTCAATCGGGAACACCTTAGCAGCTTTGACGAAGATCCAGTTCATCGGGTTGAATATGTTGATGTGACCCAGGACATACCCACAATGGCTCTTGCAGACGGAATTTTTCGCCTTATCGATGAATGTCAGTAACATGGAGACCCAGATGAAAATTGCGACGAGCATTAGGAAAATGCCACCGAGCAATTTGATGGGACGGAAGATGGCTTCAATTTTCATCCACGTCTTCACCAGCCAGCCGTGACCTTCTCCACTTGCTTCTGCCGCCAGGCGCTCACGGCGAACCAGCGTACGCTCTTCTCTAATCAGGGCGTCAAGTTCTCTGCGGTCTTTTGCTGGAAGCCCATCTTCTCGGCCTGCGTTGCGACCCTCTAACTGGCGCTGGCGCTCGCGGTTTTGCTCGAGTTCAGATGCTGTATTGGCACTTAAGGTTGGCGCTGATATCCCTGGGGCGGATTTGATGAATGCAATCGGTAGAAGAGCAAAGCCTGCCGCGGTATACAGAATATATATCAGTGTGCCTATGGTAATTAGCAATCCTAAGGCAAATGACAATGCTCGTTCTCCATCTAATCGGACATCCTGTCAGCCATATACATCGTCCGTGTCCGCCATTGAAAAGACACTCACGGTTCTCTTCATCTAGTATGTGCTTGAAGAAGTCCAAATCGTAATGGGCCCCTTTGCGATCCTTCGCGACAGGCACGAAGAAGCCAACTAGAAACAGGATGACCACGAGGAAGATGAAAGCTATGGTATACTTGAAAGCACCCCAACAGCGAGATGCGACTGTCTGGGTGCCCTCTTCAGTCGCAACCTCGTCATATTCTTCGTACCAGAAGTATGTGAATGGTACCACAATCAGGCACAGTAGAGCATCCAGCGAGTATAGAGTATAATAGACTATTCTCAAGGTGAGGGTTATGTTGTCGACACGGTTCTGGGTAGCCCAATCTTTTCTCCGCCCAAGCTTCGAGGACGTCGTAGAGGAAACCAAGGCAATATCCACTGGAAGGAGGAGTACTGTTGCTAGCAGTGCAGTCAAAGTGAAGATGCACACTATCGTGACGGTTGCAGATCTTTCTCTTGGAGCTTGGTAGACGTAGACAAACACTGAAGCTATCGCAACAATAAGGACGATTACGATCGCATACACAACCCATATGAGTGTTGACTGAATGAGAGCCATAGCTGCACCTCTTACTACAGAGCAAGTGTCAAACAGAGATGGTGAGCAAATGACGTGGAATGTTGGAGGAACAAGCTTAGGCGGGGGCAGTATTTTGGCGTGGAACTTGGATTGACAGGCGGCGTGGACATCATCGCGCATATTTCCGTCTACATTATCCTGGCGTCGATCATTCCTGGCGCGACCATTTTGTTATGGTAGCTGATGGGCCTTTATTGATGCAGTCTCACGGAAACCGCCCAACATTCTACTTTCTCGTCATCAATGTGTGTATCGATATTTTGATGCTACACCTTGATTCAGCGGTCTTATTATGCAATGCTACACGGAGCTCACGCCTCCTACAGCTGTCACACATTCCCTCTCCCTACCCTTTGTGTCCTCGTCCGCAAATAATCTTATTGTTGCGAAATCGTCATTGCTCCAAATATTCTCTCTCAAATCTGTAATAACTCACAATCACGATGCATTTACCGCACCAGATACAGCCAAGACACGGAACTCGATAACCAACGGCCATACCTCTCATCCTGACTCGACTCGAGGAGACCGTCTACAGTCCACAAAGCTGGTGCTTATAGCTCAATATGAGCTATCTGGCACAGTTATCTCTCTTGCACGGGTGAAGATCCTGCAATCTAAATCTGGGGGCGAAGCTCTGCTGGTGGCCCTAAGAGATGCCAAACTTAGTTTGGTGGAATGGGATCCCGAAAGGTTCAGCGTTTCTACAATATCTATACATTATTACGAGCGCGAGGATATCCTCAGCAGCCCGTGGGAAGCAGATCTAGGACAATGTCAGAACTACCTGTGTGTGGATCCAAGCAGCAGGTGTGCCGCTTTCAAGTTTGGGAAACGACACCTGGCAATATTGCCGTTCCATCAAATCGGGGATGACCTCATTATGGATGATTATGACCCAGATATTGATGGGGAACGACCCGATAAGAAGCTCTCTGCGTCAAAGACCACAGCTGACGGCGCCACAGCTGATGAAATACCCTATGATGCGTCTTTCGTGTTATCGTTAATGGCTCTGGACCCTTCACTGTCACATCCAATCCATCTCTCATTCCTCTACGAATACCGCGAACCAACTTTTGGTGTATTATACTCCCAAGTTGCTAGCTCAATAGCTCTGCTCCATGAAAGGCGTGACAATGTTTCTTACGCGGTTTACACGCTGGATCTGGAACAACGGGCTTCAACAACTTTACTATCAGTCAATAACTTACCTTATGACTTATTTGCAGTTATACCGCTTTCTCGGCCCATCGGAGGTGCTCTCTTAGTCGGCGGCAATGAAATCATACATGTTGACCAGTCCGGAAAAGCGAATGGAGTCGCGGTCAACGAATTCGCGAAACAGTCGACTACATTCGCAATGTCTGATCAAACAGACCTCAACATGAGACTAGAGCATTCAATAATCCAACAATTAGGCCAAGACAATGCCGAGTTGTTAATCGTCCTTAACACTGGACAACTTGCTATTCTTTCTTTCAAGATAGATGGCCGGTCTGTATCTGGGCTCTTAATACGTCGGGTGACTACCGAGAATGGAGCGGCTACAATCTCGGCTGGACCTTCGTGTGCATCAGTCGTGGGGCGTGGAAGGATCTTCATTGGGAGCGAAGACTCGGATTCCATCGTGCTTGGCTGGTCCCGGAAAGTTGACCGCCTGAAGAGGAAACGATCACGATCGAATATGGTTACCGACGATGACAAAGATGCGCTAGAGATAGATGAAGAGGAAATCGAGGATGACGAAGATGATCTATATGCTGACAACAAACCGGAAGAGAAAGTCCCAGAACGAGCGATCTTTTCAGATGCAGACCCAGACGAAGACTATCGTTTCCGGGTACACGATTCAATGCTAAATGTTGGGCCAATGACAGATATAGTTTTGCGCAACTGCTCTAAAGACATGGGTTCTTCCCATGTTTCGAAACCAAGTACTGACCTGTTAACCACGTCTGGCCGGGGTAGATACGGTGGGCTTACCATCTTCCAGCCTGACCTCAGACTAGATGTGCGAGAGCAAATTGATATCGACAAGGTAAGAGGAATCTGGTCTGTCCGCTCAAGACCCAGCCAGGAAAATACATCGAAGAGCGACCCTCAAGAAGCACATGATAAATATATTTTTACGTCGACGCTCGCAGAGAACGGAGAGTTGAAGCCAGCGGCGTACATCGTCAAGCCTACAGGCCTCGAAGAGATTCGAGACACCGAGTTTGATCCTGACGCCGGAAATATTATTGACATTGGTACAATCAATAGCGGCTCACGGATAGTCCAGGTGTCGCAAAGCGAAGTGCGAACTTATGACGAAGGTGAGTCTGTTTTTTCCATCCTACTGTACATGATATTGTCGGAGCATAGAGAGTGGGGAACGCTAGCTATAATCCAGCCTGCAATATGATCAGGTTATTCATAAGTCCTCTAGCGATTTATCCTCTGAGCCTAGACAGCGAAGACCTTGGGACTCTAGGGGCTGCAATGAGACAGCTCCCTTCAATCATGTTTAATAGCATCAATACAAACTTATTCACCACGTACCCACTGTATCTATTGTGCTTGCTGTGCCATATCAAGACCCCCCCAAGCCCACTGACGATGATCGCGACGCTAATGCTTCCCAGACTTCAGTCTTGCCCAGATATTTCCCTTGACAGATGAAGAAAGCGATGCCGAGCCTGCAAAAGTCGTCAGCGCAAGCTTCGCAGATCCTTATGTGCTTCTCATACGAGACGATCATAGCGCAGTCCTCCTGACTGAAGACGAGAGCGGAGACCTTGACGAAGTACCAAGAGGAGAGGCGTTCAGGAAGGGCAAATGGTCCTCCGGCTCGCTTTTCGAAGACTCTAACGATGTCCTACGCCTTGAATACCCTGAAGATAGCGATGATGAAGCGGGGAACGTACTCCTATTCCTCCTGAGTGCTATAGGAGGGCTACAGGTCCGTAAGATTCTTATGTTCATTCCTATTTCGCTCAACTTTGGCCAATCCAATGCTATTCACCTGTCTTGCGGCTTAGACTGATATTTCTAAGATATATCGTCTACTGAATTTGAACAAGCCAGTGTACAGTGCGGACGGGCTGAGCTTCTTGCCGCCGTTCCTATCATCCGACTTCACCATCCGCCGTTCATCCGCCAGGGAGACTTTGTGCGAGATCTTGATGACAGAGCTTGGGGACTCAACCCACAGATCCCCTTACTTGATCGTAAGCGGATTCATTTTCTGGAGCATGTTCGGTTTGCTGATAAGCTTGAGTAGCTTCGTTCGGCGAATGATGATTTAATAATATATCAGCCGTATCAATCACATATCGAAGGCAGCAGAGACACCGCGCTTCGATTTCTCAAAATTTCCAACCCGCACGTCCCGAGAGACTCCACGGGACCCTTGTTACCAGAGCAGCAAAAGCTATCCCCGCTGCTTCAATGTCTGCACGATGTTGGCGGTTTCAGTGCCGTTTTCATGGCTGGAACTTCACCCGCCTTCATCATAAAGTCTGCTTCATGTCCCCCACACGTAATTGGCGTCTGTGAAGCCGTTGTCGAGAGCCTCACTCCAATTCATACTCTCAGTTGCCCGAGAGGAGTAATTTACACGAACGGAGAGGTAAGTCTGTCGAAACGTCGCATAAGAGCCTCTTCGCTAATGGAGGTAGGGCAAAACCTGGGCCGCCCAGTTACCTCTGCAAGTGCAGTATGATACTGGTTGGGTCACGAAGCGAGTATCGTTTGGGGAGGAAGTGATTGCACTCGCTTATCATGAAGAGAAAGACGCCTACATTGTTGGTACTGGCACTACTGTAGACTTCAAGCTACCGGGGGACGAGTTCCACAGCCAGTGGAGTCTAGAAGGTGGCTGGCCCTCCTCTTTCGTCCAAATTTCTTCAGCTGACAGGTCTAGAAACGGCGTTCCTCCCTCAGATAGAACAAGGTTCAATCAAATTGCTAGATGGTAAAACATTAACCATCATTGGCGAGTAAGTCTTTAGAAATAGCAATGCAGTATGGACACTTACTGACCGTGGCCAGATACCCTCTCGAATCTTATGAAGTGGTAACCACAGTCAAAACAGTCTCTCTCGTCATCTCTGAGCACACACATGAGCGCCAAAACCTCGTCGCAGTAGGTACCGCACTCATCCGCGGCGAAGACTTGGCTTCGATGGGTTACATCTACATCTTCGCGGTCATAGATGTAGTGCCTGAGCCCGACCATCCGGAGACTGGCCGTGCTTTGAAGCTCATAACCAAAGAAAAGGTCAAGGGCGCCGTGACCGCTCTCTCTGCAATTGGAACCCAAGGCTTCTTGCTTGCTGCTGAGGGCCAGAAATGCATGGTTCGTGGACTAAAAGAGGATGGCTCGTTCTTGCCTGTTGCGTTCATGGATATGCAATGCTATGTTAGTGTAGCGAAGGAGCTGCCGGAGACAGGATTAGTCTTGATGTGTGATGCGGTTAAGGGGGTGTGGTTTACTGGATATACGGTATAAATCGCCTGTCTTTGGCCTTTTTGTTCCCAAGGTCTCGGATGAAAAGATTACTTGACTGAACGCCCTTATAGGAAGAACCCTACGCCCTCCGCCTCTTCAGCAAATCGCCTCACCACCTAGAAGTCATAGCCGCCGATTTCCTCCCAGATGGCAAACAGCTCTACATTGTCGTAGCAGACGCAGACTGCAACATCCACATCATGCAATTCGATCCCGAACGTACGCTTCCTACCACCCACTCCCTCTCCTTCCCTCTACACAAGCTAATCACAAACACTACAGACCCCAAAACCCTCTCCGGCCAACGCCTTTTCCACCACACCACCTTCCACACATCCCAATACCCCTCAACCCTCACCCTCCTTCCCTCCCCTCCCCACCCCAACCCCACAGACCCCTCTCCTCCCTCCCCAATCCTCATAACCACCACCACCGGTGCCCTCGCCCTCCTAACCCCCCTCCCCCCATCCGCCCACCGCACCCTCTCCGCCCTACAATCACATCTCCAAAACACGCTTCCACACCCCCTGGGTTTGAATCCGAGAGCTTTTCGCCTACCGAGTGCGGGTAGTAAGGGCGTGGCTGAGGGAGTGGGGATTGGGAGGGGAGGGATTGTGGATGGGGAGGTGGTGAAGAGGTGGAACCAGGGGGGGAGGTGGAGGTGGTGGGGGGGGAAGGAGCA